>KK119230.1:202246-286386 GCA_000611955.2 Stegodyphus mimosarum | reverse complement strand
TTTTGAAGAGCATACTGAATATATATATATTTGTAAAGAGTGTATTTAAAAGCTTTAATCAATTATTTTTCTTCAACGGTTCAATTTCCTAACAAAGAAAGGGGAGTGTGTCTTTTAACGGAAGTAACATCTGTCGGAATACCCTTTTAAGATGACAGTTGCAACTGAGGGCAGTAAATCGTTGTTTCCCTTGTCTTTTGTTACGAAGCAGTAAATGGTTATCGTAATTGGCTCCTCGCAATTCGCAATTCGATTGCACTATCACTTTGTGTATGTTGCCTTGCTAATAACTTCGGAAGAAATGGAAAGGTTCCAAATAGGATCTTGAAGGGGCAGTTTTTTGTTGTTTCTCTTTAAAGTTTTCGCTTGTTAGCAAGGGGGGTCGAATTTTTAGTCTCAAGTTTTCGCAGGTGCTATTGTAGAGAATGACTTAATTTTGATTCGTTCGAGGGGTTTGAATTTGTCCTGTTAAATTATATTGAAAGTCCCGGATTGGCAAGAATTTAATTTAATGACCAGTAATGTTTAATGGGAGGAGAAACCCAGTTTTCCTCGGTTGCTGCGCGAGTTTAGAAATCTTTTTTTTTTGTGTGGAATGCTGGAGTTTTGAATTTTGAAGCAGCGAAGAGAATTAGCAGAGAGGGCTTTGCCCTGCGGCCGAGCTTCACCCTTGCGGGTGGCTCGCGCTTGCAAAAGTGCGGGACCTGCGCCGGAAAGACCGATTCAAGTTTTGAAGATGCGATGAACTGAGAATTTTCCGGAAATTGATGCGAGATGTAGAGCTCTTAGAACGATCTCTTCCGAGCCCTCTCCGAGAGGTTTCTCCTGCAGAATGAAGATCTCCCAGTAGTTGCAAATCGGGGCTTTCGTGAGAAGAGAAAATTTCAACATTCTGTCGTCGCTCGTAAATTTCCGTTGTCGTTGACAGCTGCAGCACCTGAATGTCATCTTGTTTATTCCCTTGGTTTCTTCTTCAACCTTAATACTTCAGAATTTTTTGATTGCCGGACTTTTTCATTATGGTTCTACAAGTTGTCATTTTTCTTGAACTTCATTTTGGAGCTGATTACTTATATAACGAATTTAACGAAGGGTTTTCTTCCGCCGACGTCACCTATAGCTTCTTATGATGATGGATTCCGGTAGTTCAACTGTGAGTTATATTATATTTTCTTTGGTATCTTATAGATTGGTCTTAATTTAATTTTGCGTAACTGGTAGAATGAAAATTCTTTTGATAACAGATAAAATTTTGTGTCTTAGAAGAATTTAAAATTACTTTTTATAAAATATGAAGTTTATGTTAATAGTAATTGCTACCTCAGTTTAAGTGAGATCCAGTTTGAATAATTCATTTAATGTTCCAGTTATTCTAAGTAATCGTTGTTATGTTAAATTTCAAAATGTTATCTTGATAAATGACTCTTCAGGGAAATTTAATGTAGAATAATAATTGCTATTGTTTGTAAGGGTAGTCTGGCCAGCTCTCCTAAATTTATCCTAGATATTAATAAATGAGTTTGATTTTATGTTATTACTTGCATTTTTTTTACTAGGTAGTTGGTTTGTTCAGTCACTCCAATTACTTGAGCCGTAAGGTGTTAAGAAACATGGAGATTTTGCTTGGGGTATTGTACAATGTTTATGCATTTTAGGGTACTCACAACGCGCCTTGTTTAGCAAATATGTACTAACCACGTTTTATTGAATATTTGAATGTTTGTTTTAGGTGCCAGGAAAGTTAGAACTAGTGCTTGATTTTTCGTCGTGGAACTGATTGATTAGTGTTTGAATATTTCTCCTCTGGAGCTTTTGAAGTTTTGATTCAATGAATATGAACTTGTTATTCTTGAGTTAATTTGAAAAATGAGTGAAATTTTAGAAATGTTTTAGTTCAGATAGTATTTTATTCTACCGAGTACCAGTGAAGATTTATTCTTTTTGTGTTTTTAGGTTAATATTTATTAAGGTGAATTTACCTTGCTATGTGTGAATTAATTGATTTAAGAAATAGTTAATTTAAATATTATTTTGAGTCAATCAACCAATCAGGTCCTTAGCTTTCTAACAAATTCATTTTTATAAACTTTTTTATTTTTAGTTTGTCACGGCACCAAGAGAGGTTGCAAATTAAAAATTAATAGAAACCCCGTAAAGTTCTATAATCGCAACATAAATAAACGACACTAAAAACGGTTTAAGGGAAGTTTAAATTGAAAGAAAAGCTAGTTGTTTGTGTGAGTTAAAATTAGACTTTTCAGCCAACACTCAAGTTACTCTGTTGTTAGCACATTAGGTGCAGTTTAGGTTGTCTTTGAGGTCTAGTCAGCCAGAATTGCTAACACGTGATTTGCGAGTTAGGTGGTAGAATTGCGCCACCTACATAAAAGACAGTGTCTCGATCTTACACTACATTCTTTCTGGATGGAATGGGGAAAGAGATTTTATTCCTGGAATGAATGAGTGGAATGAAAGTGAAGATAAATTTAAATAAAATGTAGGGCGGATGCAGTAATTGTTTCTTAACTCCATTTTGAATAGTTTCTCACTTCGACTTAAAATTTAATCTTTTCTAAATCAAGAAGATTTTAGTGAGTTGGTCACGTATCTAAGAATAACATTTTGATGCTTTCCTAGTGGTTTACAATGAATTTTTCGACTTTAGCCCTATAATTTTCATCAACGTATAAGGTTGGTTGTTATTTTGGCCGTCTCCGGAAATGTTCCGATGCTCCGATATGTGATCAGTCCACTCTATTTTATTTAATATGACCCTAACAGTACACAAGTGTAAGATATACTGATGGTAGCTTTCTATGGTATGAGATGAAAATGAACCGGAAGAAAACTTTAAAATTTAACTAAAAAATCAAACTGCCATTTTAAAGACTAATTAAAATACAGAACTAGGTTAAACCCTCCATATTTGAAACGCATTTAATGTCTTGATATAGACTGAAGCTAATTTCAGATTAAACAAGAAGACACAGTTTCTATTTAGAAATGAAATAAAGTAAAATTTATCTGTTTTTCAACTAAATGCTCAATACGTACGTCAAAAGAATTAAAATATTTTAGACCAAGTCTCTTAAAATACAATCACTCTATTAAAATCTGGCACACCGGTGAAGAAACCACTTGTAGAAAGTACTTTAACTCTCAGTGTTCAGAAAGATTTTCAAAGGGGAGTTAAAAGAATGTAACTGCGTTTTTTTTAGTTTCCCAGTCTTCCTTTCCAGATTATACGGTTGAGTGTGAAATCTAGAGTTAACCTCTGGTTGAATTATAATGAACTTGAGCGTCTTAGAACGCTGTCATTTATTGATGATCTTCTGTTTGATGACAATGTCAACATCTCTAAAGAACAGAAAGCGCCTATATAGCCCACCAGCTCAGCTGCGATGTCTGCATAATTATTGCCTTTTATTCCCACGTGTTCATAAAGCCAGCATTAAAATTTCTGATACTCATGTTAACTTAAGTTAAAATTTAGTTTTAGCATTTAAAAATGTATTATCGGATTTTGTATAACTTGTAAGGTTTATTATACGTTTACTAACAGTTATTTTAAGTTTTGTATCTTTCCTGTCTTATTCTAATTTCAGCTTATAATTTCCTGGAAGAATGTAAATTCAGAAACGCAGATAATGTAAATGAGAAAGAATACTATTTAAGTCGTGACTTAACCGACTTCAGGGGAGAGAGTCTGATTCCCTGACTAGCGCGCGTTTGCCTTCTGGCTACGTCTCTCTTAGCTGTTATTACACTCGGCCATATTTTAGGCCCTTGCTAGGCTTCGCCGATTTAATTAATACTTAGGGACCAACTAGTTAGATTCTGATAGCTTCGGCTATATCCTTTAAGAGCTTTAGTTAAGTTAATTTTAGTTCAAATTATTAGTATTTTAAGCTCAAGCCCGAGTGGCGGTTTTATGTAAAGTTCCAAGTCGGAACTGATTTGTAAATATACTGAGTAATAAAGGGTTTTAAACCCTCCTTAAGTCTCAGTGTTATGTTCACACTTAAGGGATTTTTCGCTTGTTAAGTGCTTGTGGAGTTTGAAGCTAGAACTTTTAGATTTAAAGAGGAAAACCTTAGAAGCTGAAAGACTATCTAAGCATTTTAGAGAATAACCCTTCCAAGGTCGAATTTCAAAATGCTGTACTGCTTGGCTATACACATTATGTATACAACCGGCATATATCTTAACACTAGAAGCGCCGAGCTTTCTCCCTACCTAGAGTCTTAACTAAAGTAAAAACTTATCACTTTCTAAACGCTGAGTCATAGTTGACTTCAAATCAAATCTTAGATATTTCGCAATATCTCGAAAGCGATTGGGAGACATTGTTTCTCGGATAAAAGCAGGACCCCACGTATTATTCCCCAAAAAAATCATGATCTATATCATTGCAACAATATGTTCCTCTTGCATAAATACATATAATAAAATACAATAAAAGCATCAAGCTCTTTCTAAAGATATTGTCCAATTTTCTTCATTGTTCAAAACCATCTTTGTTTCCCTCCACTTTTTGGTATTACTAGCAATCAATATGACTGCTTGTGGCGCTTTTAGTTATAACTAACAATGCCTTTGTTAACTTTAATTTTTAATTTTAATTTTATTCGATTAATTTAATTTTAATTTTATTTGATTTATATTTGGTACCAATAATTTTCGAGGGTTTTTAGGAAAATCCAAAAATTTGTGACTTCTTAAGATAACAGATTTATTAGGAATCCACAGTGAAATGACGAAAGCAGTCAAAATGACTGCTTTGGCGCTTCTAGTGTTAATAGGAGTTCTGGCAATAGTTCTGATAAGTTTATACTTATCAGTCTTCTTCTGAAATATGTTCTCTTTTGTTCTAAGCTTCTAAATTTCACATTGGCTGCTGGCTGAGCAGTGATCCTTATGGCTGAACTTTGTTTCTGCTAGGTAGCCCACTTTCAATTACAGCTAGTTGACCATTACCTAAACAAAAGGAAGGCACACAGGATGGTCGAGCTTCAAAGAAGGGCTCACACATGCCATCAAGCAAAACAGCTTACGGAGATGATCAGGTTGGGATAACATACTAAATAAAGATGAAGACACAGTTTCTCACTCGTAAACTGAAGTGATACTGTCCAGCAATCAAAGTACACAATCTAGACTAGATACATTCTAAATGCTCCATAAATTGCAGAGCCTGCTGATGAAGAGAATCGAATTTCAACAATACAGAAGGTTTTGTGCATCCATAGTTCAAGTCCATTCAATCATAACCGATGTTTGACAGGTTCTGTTCTCGTTCTGAGCAATGAACAACGGTCCACACACCAAGAACTGTAACACTTTTATACCTGCGACATTTTAGAATTTTCAATCTTTTGAAACACTTCTTCTTGAGAGGCAGAACGTGCGGACGCAATATCAGTTTTCTATCGAGCTTCGCTATTAAGAATTTAACTTCTGATGCGACAGGAATAAAATCCTTGAAGGGGAGTTTAAGGCTCAGGAGGAAGAATAGACTTCCTGTAGGAGAAGACACAAACAGTTTTCAGCTCTTGAAATATAAATCAATACAAATCCATGTTTATATGACCATTTCTGAATCCTGTTATGAGCGAACTGCAATTGTCTCCCCAAGTATTTCATATCAGTTCTCAAGCACATCCTCTTCTTGTTCAAAATTACCTTACAAAACACAGCCAATATTTATTTAAAATGCTTTTGTCTTCAAAATTTTTTAAAGAAATTTGGTAGTGCGCAGCGTGAAGATCACGCAAAAGGATATATCTCCATTGCTCAACGTAAGCCTTTTCAGTGTCAAAGAAGACAGGTAATAGGTAGATGCTTTTTGCAAACGTTTTACAGATAAAAGATTTCTAACAGTAGAAGATTATTGGTGGTTGTTCTACCTCTAAAGAAATCACTCTGGTTTGGCGAGATTACGTTATGTTTCCAAAATAATAGACTAGTCTATGGTTTACCATTTTTTCAATTACCTTGCAGGTTCAGTTGGTAACAGCAATCTGTCGGTAGTTAGAAGGACTTTTCTTAAATTTTTTGGGCTTAGCTTTAAGAATGACTACAACTTCTTCCATGCACTAAGAAAAATATGCTCCTTCCATATTCGATTGTAAAGAGTGAGAAGGGTAGTCAGTGATTTACTGAACAGATGCTTCATCATCTCATAACTGATACCATTTAGACCTGGACTAAATGTATGCTTTCGCGTCAAAGCTTCTTTCAGTTTAAGCATATTAAAATGACCGCTGTAAGGCTCCAAGTTTGAAGCATTAAATATAAAGGGAAATCCTCATAGCGTAGCTTGAAAGGAAGAAATCCTGGCGGACAATTGCTGTCACTTGAAATGGCAGCAAAGGTATCATCGATAGAATTAATACTTTTTTCGTGTTGCTAATCACTCTGCCATCGTTTTCGAAAATGGAAAGAGAATGTCCTTTATATATTCCGCAACCTTTTCTAACTCTTCTCCAAACTCGTTTACATGGCTAAGAGAGCGTTCTTGGTGATATGGATTGAGAGATACAGGAACCTCTCTTTCTCTGTTGTTTTATTTTTCATTTCTTCTATTTGGAGAATTTGATGGCAATGAGATTTGGCAAAGGCTATGGAAAACTCCCCAAGCATTTTCTCTTTTTTCCCACAGATTCCTAGCACCCAAAGTTCCACTTGGTTTTGAATATTTCGGCAATATTTCTGATGCCATGGGTTTACCGTCTGATATGCTTGCATAGTGATATCAGCAATTGCTATCACTGAAATATCATCGAGAGGCACTATTTTTACCATTTCTTATGGGAGCACTGCTGTAGCTAAGAATACCCAGTTTGCCCTAGCAAGTAAAAAATGAGGATATATTGATGTAGTTTACTCTTTCTCGTGAGAAATACGAGTTTAAAATACAAAAATGGGAAAGCGATCGCCATTTTAAGGATCATTCCCAACGTTAAAACTGCAAAATGGCGAGATAGATGATGAACATATAGCAATATTGAGAGCATCAAAATCCTCATATGTTCATAGAAGTATTTTCTCCTTTTTCGTAGAGACAAATACGTCTTCAATCATTTGCTTAATTTGCCTATATCGAGGATTCATATCCTTACTTCTCGAAAGCGGATTTTGGCTGTTAAAGGCCCCCTGTTATGATAAATGCGTTCAGACAGCTGCTCTATAAGGTCATACGAATCTTGTTGATTAATTTAGTCATCTGGAGGCAAATAGATAGAACACCTGAAACCAACATAAGCAAGATTATTTGCATAGCTACAGGTTGGAGGGTTGTTACAAAATGTAGTGTAATTGACGGATTGTGGAGTGATTTAAGGAGCCCTAAGTGTCCAGGATCACGCTCAACTAAGAGATTATCTTTCCATGTGAAAAAATAACTCTGAAGCTTTGTTATTTTTTCAGGTTTTTGTATCGTTTCTTTAATTGGCAAGCATGCGGGATGATAATTCTAGATTCTATCCTTAATATTCACGACATTTTGACAATAGCCACCGTAATTCATGCGATTAAGGTGGCCATCATCCATGATGCTTCTCTTTGATTTTACGGATAAGAAGGTGTTTCGAGATATCCAGTCCCTTTTCCACTTCCATTTCAGAATCTAAATGATTAAAACAGATGCTATCGGAAGGAGTTCTTATTTTGATTTCTAGTTAGTTTAAATTATTTTCTAGCATTTTAGGGTTATGTGTTCTTTGTTTCTTTCGTATTTAATAATTTATCAGTAGGATCTCATATTGGATTTCCTTCTAGGTTTTAAATTGCCTGTGTATCCGGGTCGCTTCGTGGGATTTGAGTTCCCATGATTTCACTGATTTAATTACAGGAATATAGGACAATATTTCTTGAGTCTCCGACACCAGTTTTCTAGTTCCTGCATTAGAAATATTTTTCGTTACGTTCACTGTCTGAACTTTTTTTAATGTCCATTTCTGGTAAGGTCGAGAGAAAGCTGTGAGCTTCTCTTTGTAGTTTGTATAACGTGGATCGGTACTGAAAATTTCACTTTCACGGATTTCCTCAGGTCAGCGAATACACGTGAGTTTAATACGATACAACATCTTTGAATGCGCACAGCTTCCTATTGATCAACTGATATTCCTTGCGCATCTTGTTTCGCATAACAGGACAGCAATAGCCTCTTCTGAGACGTAGAAAGGGTGGATTTTTGAAATAACAGCACCTTCATAACTTAGTATTTTATGGCACGGCATATTTTTGTCGAATTTTGTCCCTGAAGTTTTTATATTCTGAAGAGGATAACTGATCGAATTACATGAAATCTTTCAGTAAGATTTCCAGAAAGTAGCCGTTTGATGTTCTTTGGCTAGCTGATTCAGGATCATATGTCATTTTTGCTAAAGATTGGTGACAGTTTCTGAACATCGCCATCGAATCATTAATAAAGAGGAAATATGGTGGATTTTCGTTTACGTTGGCCTTTATGTTTATTTTTATTTTCTTTGGAATAAGAGAACTTTTAAAATATTTTGTTTGTTTTAATTATCCATATTTAGAACAACCTCCACCCACCACGAAGCCTAAGGATAGAATATAGATTCCTGCGCCAGGACTAAGTGTCTGTATATGCAGTCTGAACCTCCGCAGTGAGTTTTTCCGAAAATCTATCCGCAAGCCACTGGCAGTAAAGATTAATAACCAACCTTTTGTCACTACCGAGGACAACTAAATTTTTCCCTTTTCAATCTGAAGCAGAAGTCAAAGCAACGTGTTGAGGAACAATATCCTGCTTCTCAATTATCAGGCTGCTCTTTTCCAGCTTCACAGGTCTCCATACACGGCAAACACATAGGTTGTTTTCTTTCCATAAGAAATTGGAAACAAGGGTAGTAACAACATCCCACTGTTTCTGCTCACCACCTTCAAAAAAGAAAAACCGGAAGAGAAGCAAAAATAGAAAAGGTAACAGATGAAGGAGAGAGGAAGCGGAAGAAAGGTGAAGTTAGTCGGAATCGGGAATAGGGATCCCTCGTATCTCCAAACCAATGTTACCGTTACGAATGAGTGTAGCTGATGATTGTCACAACTGTACTCACAAACAATGAGTCCCTGACTGCCAATGTATAAGGAGTTACTGAACTTCTCTATGCATGCTGTTGTGATCACATGTGCAGCTAACGTTTGAAAGATCAGTAGTTGAAACAATGGTGTCGGCATAGCTGATTTTCCGCGTTTCCGTCTCCGGAAGACTTAATGTCTCTGCAGGGGCACCCGGCCTAAATATATGGTACCCGGTTATTTGTCACCACTTACAACTGATTCAACGTATCTTATTCCGTGCCACTGTTGCTTTTTATGTGGCGCAGAATGTAACAACTTTTTCCACATGCGAGTTCTCATTGTGTAGGTTAGCAAGCCCAACTAGCTAATGGGAAATCGTGGTTAAAATCCAGTTAGGATACCTTATTTATAGCATTTTTGCTCCGAAAAAACAAATGTGTCTCAATTTGAATTAAAAGCGAATAACAATAATCTTACAGTTTTTTAAACATTTTCTGAAGCATGTATTACAAACTAGATGAATAATTTCATTTTGCACAACATATGTTCCGCAGTAATTAACCTGAATAACATCGTGAAACAGGAAAATATAACGTATCTTGTATTCAGAAGATATATTCATATGCTACATAACGACAGATCTAAAAACATTAAATAGCAAATATGTTAAAAATCAGACACGGAATGAACTTCTACTTTAGCTTCATGGATTTTGTTGACTTTTAATCAAGTTATCAAGTTACATGCAAAAACAGAAGTCTTAATCAACATCCTGAACATAATGTTTAAACAGAAGGAAACAGAGAATTTTCTTCTTTCCAAGGTGAAACTAAATAGAAAGAATTTTAATTAAGATACGTGAAAAAAATTTCGAGTTTCTTCATATTGTGAATAAAGCGACTGATGGGAGAAGATTATTTTAATAACAGTGCTGAGGTTTTAGTAATAGGAACAACTCTTCTTAAATGTGTTTTTAAAAAAGAAAAGTGAATAGCGAAAAATATAGTAATAATAAAAGCAGGAATTTTAATAACAACGGTTTTTTATGAATTTAAAAATAAAATATTTCACACAAGCTTTTAATAATATTTGTTTGTGCTTTTCTTCCAAAAAACTGTTTTGGTGTTTCCAAATTTATTTATTCGGCTGAGAATAAGATATAGTATTAGTTTTAAGATTAATTATCGCTTATGAATAATAATAAAAAAGAAAATCTTAATTTTTTCAGATTTTAAATTACGTCCAAAGGTGCGTTTTTTAACATTTTGTGTGTTACCTTTATTTATTAAATATCATGTTCTTCGCACTTAAACCATGAAATTCAGTTAAAGAAAAATGTAGCAAAACAATTTCAAACTGAGCATATCTTTAGAATTTCCTATACACAGTCTCACGCGCTGGAGATAAAAATGTTATTTTTGTAGAATGTTGTCATTGCTCGCTTTGAAACCCTCGAGTTTGTGAATCAAAAATTAGTTAAAGTTTTACAAAATATGAAATCGATAATAAAAGAAATTCCAAATTTCAAATTTGGTCTTCCAGATGCCCATATTCGCAGCAGGATTACGTCATTCAAAATTCGATTGCTCTAAGTACCATCGTTTTATCACAATGCGAGAAACATACATACATTTATGCACATTCTTCATTATATGATCTCTTTAAATATAACACAGGGCTGCAATATTTGGTGACAACAGTTTGAAAAGTGAGCCGATATTTAATGTTTCTGACGCAAATTCGCAAAACGAAAGCAACAGTCCTACAGAGGCAAAGCCCCTTCGGACTAAAAATAAAGCTATTTAATAGTTTTAATGTTTTCGATACATAACTATTAACTTAGTGAATCAAAATGACACATAAATTAAAGACGAAAAGATGAATTATTATGTAAAATTAGTCAAAACTTTGGTTAAATGTTATGGTGAAATATGGTTAGTTTCTGAAATATTTAGAAAATGACACGATTTGTTAAAAAATACTAAGCAAACTTATTTTGCCTTTTACATAGCATGACGATGGATTATATTATGAAATTATCCTGAACTTTGTGAAACACGTTTAAACAAAATCATAAATCCGATATAAATGCATACTTGTTAAATTTCTTTATGAGCTGAATTAAATCAGTAGGAGTCCAAACAGCGTTAGCCCAGAAGGGATATTAATTTCGTTTTAGTGTTTAGTGGCTTTTAATATAAACGGTGTTTCACTTTTCAAATTGATGCCACCAAATATTATCACCCTCTATTATATTTAAAAAAATAAATAATGAAAAATCTCATAAATGTATGTGTGTTTCTCGCATTGTGGTAAAACAACGGTGCAAGAATCATCAAATTTTGAATAACGTGCTTCTACACCCGAATATGGGCATGCGGATGTCCAAATTTGGAATTTGTTTTGTTATCTATTTCATATTTTATAAAAGATTTATGAGTTTTTGATTAAGAAACTCAACGATTTCAAAGCGAGCAATGGCAACACTGTAAGTTAAAAAATAATTTTTATCTCCAGCGCGCGAGACTGTGTATCAGAAATTCTAAAGATATATTCTTTATAAATTACTGATATTGAATTGGTTTTATGCTTTAAGTACGAAGAACGTGATATTTAACAAATGAAGGTAACACAAAAAACGTTAAAAAAAGCTTTTTTTGGGGGTAATAGTTAGAAAGGTTTCACTTCTCAAAATTTAGAATTAATTTCCAAATAAGCTACCTCATCAGCACTAAGCAGGATCTGTGGCATACATTAATCTAGAAATGGCGCAGTCCAGAAAAGTTATTATTAATTTTAGAATAGAGAGAGGAAATAGTAATTAAAAATAAGGAATAAAGAGGCTGTTACTAAATTTAAATTATAAAGTGGATTTACATATTTTTTTATCTTACACATTTTTATCTTGATCTGTTTTCATTTTCACAAACAATTCAATTTGTATACTTATACATATACAGAAACATAAAAAAAAATGCTTTTGATTTTTCCTACGTATTATGGGTAAATTTCCAGTTTTGGGAAAGGTTCTTTTTAAATTAAGAAACATTTCCATTAATGTTTTGAATTTTTGCCATTTTCTATTGCTTAGAGGGGAACCAGAGTTTTCGAGTCAACTGCTAAGATTGAAACATATATTGGAATGTTTCATCAGCTAATTCTGGATTAAGAAAAGCAAGAATTTTCTTATGGAAGAGGAATTGTAATTGATTTCGATGTATCCTCCTCCTGACGTCGTTATATCTGAATTATGCATTCTTCTTCTTTTATGACTTTTTTTCGTGATAGTTTATTTTAATTTCCTTTCAACATTTAAAGAACTTTAATTCTACATATATAAGATTTTTTAAATTGATTTAATTATTTGAATTTCAATTTTTCGTATTTCTGAAAAATTGGCTCTAAATTTCTTTCTTATACATATATAAGAAATATATATATATATATGCACTCGCATACAGGAATGAAAATGTTGGAGCTAGGTTACTCATCACACATTCGGCTCATAAAATGTCATTCTAAATTCTAGGATTATATTTTCACGAGAAAAAATTATTGAAAATAATTATGATATTGAAGAAATCTTCTGTAATCTAATAAGCTTCTAATTTTTTAACCATGATATTGAAAATTCGTAAATGTTGTGCTATTTCTTCTTAAAGTTACTGAAGATACAGTTTTCAAAGAGAGAGAAATGTTTTTAGATGTTCCAGGGGACAAATTTGACTTATTATGAAAATAATAATTTTTATGAGTGTTTGAACTTAGAAATACACATATTATTAATTTGTTTCCTGTCTTTTGACTAGTTCAAATATTGTAATAATGTAAAATAAGGATATTCTACCTATGAGTATTTCTATGTATTTGAAAGGAAATATTGAGATCTTGGCGGTACCATTATTCCTACAGTCACCTTAACCATCGCCTTAACCTTTAAATTGCTTCTGGATTACGAAAGCTTTCTCAAAATGATTAAAAAAACCTGTCTCTACCGGTCTAGAATAAATAGATGCCTTCAACATTTGCTACTACATGGGAATCGATTCTGAAAAAAACACTTATGTCGCATTTTAGGGGCATGAATTAATTATCTATGGTAGGGAGTTGCCTCAAGAATTATTATTCTAGGAACATTCGGATATGCAATTTGTTCCATTTCTTTCCACTTTCTATGTTTTGAATTTGTCCACCAGGTTACACTGGCTCGTTTCCAGGAATTTTGCCTTTATTTTAAGAGTTTATTTTATTTTAAGTGTTCTTAAATATAACGTAAACCGTATTTTTAGTTTCGTCAAATTATAAAGGATAGATTTAAAAATCTGATGCTTTAGGACTAATTTAGGATACAGAATATAAAATGTTAAATACTGGTAAAATAAACTCAAGCGAGAGCCAGCAGTTCTAACAAACTCTATTAGGTTGTCACTGCACATTTCGGTCCTTATCTAATTGGGGAAAAATTTCAAAATTTGAAAATTTATCTAACGAGAAATTAGGATTGCAAGATTGCTGTTAAATTTATATAAAGAGTAAAAGGATACCAGATGATTCTTTTTCAAAATGCAGGTTGTAAATGTAAAGGTATGAACGCTAACTGAACTGAAAAAGCGGCATTAGATAAAAGCTTAGTTGACTTGACAGTTGATTTCAAACTCTCGAAGCCTATACAGACCTGTCAGAGTTTTTGAGAAGTATATTAAATTCATCAATTTTTTATCTACGTCTGAAATTATTCTAAAGCTTTAGCCTTATAAGTAATTTTACGGCGTATAGCATAATGTAATTAATAACATAATATTAATCTAACATAATATTATCAGCGGAAAATCTTCTGCACTGAAGTTAAATTTAGCATTATATGCAAAGTTAGCAAACATTGTAAGACTTTTCCTTCCAATCAACAGTTTAACTTGTCCTGTTAATTTTCCTATTCCTGAGATACCCCTGTTTATATAGAAGATGCAAAATGAACTTATAATTAAAAATAAAGAAACAGCACATGAGGTCTGTCACAATTTAATTAATTGACTAAATATCATTACGGCTTAACGATATATATTCCTTATAAGCTATTATATTCTGATTTACAGATGTAAGTGAATTATCTATTGCAGGAGCTCTCAGCCTTTCTGCTCTATACAACATAAGGAAGAATCTGTACACACGTACGACGCTACTCTTCGTCACTCCACATTTTCGTCGAGCAACAGCGGAAATATCTCTTGCAACCCTTCAAAAATAGTATCACCTGATAGAGTGAGTCATCTTGCACATTATGGATTAGGCAAGCTCGTGTGATCGACGTGAAAATTTTTATTAATTTATAACTAATTTCAAACTTGCGTGCATTCGCATAGCATTGTGACACAGTTTTTCGTCCTTCTGAAAGCGGCGTTGCACATCGCACCACTGTAATCCACAAAAGCGCAATAATATAAGGAGTATTTTGAGCGTAATTATGTGGACATCGGTTATTAGCAACCGAATAATTAAGGAAAAATCGACTTTTGCGCGTGATGTTTCCTATGAACCGGACATAATTCCCCAGCAGGCAACGAAGACTGCATCCCGTTCGAAAAAGGTCAACAACAGGCAGCAGACGAACAAAAGTTGTTCGAGAAAGGTCAACAATAGAAAGGAGGCGAACAAAGGCAACTAGGGAAAAACTCCGAAGCGGTACTTCATCAAAAATAATTATCCCAGAACAACGGCGCCTTAATTAAATCTCTCAGTACATCTAGAGGATCATATAATTCTAAATTTAAAGAAAATCCGACAGTTAGAACGCATTCTACAATTTTAACGCAGTATAACAGAACTTAGCAGCAAAGACGAATCGGATCTTGGATTTTTCGCACTAAACTCTAACTTCACTAATTAAGTGTTAAGTGTACTTAAGTCAATTAGTGTTTAGTGCTAATATCAACTAATTGTGAAGTGTGTTTTAAACGATCAAGTGTTTAGTGTTTTAGTGTTTAGTACTTCATTCTGCTTATTGGATTAATACTGTACAGATGAAGAGCAGACGGAGAAACACAACAAAGGTAGAACTTCAATATAATTTAGTTCAATTTAATTTTTTTACAAGCCCAACACCACTGCAAGTTTTCATATTATGATTCTCAGCTTTAATTAAGTCTGTTATATATATATATTTATTTATTTATTTATTTATTTTTAAATCTAAACATAATTCTTCCAGTAAAGTATTAATGCTTCAATGTATTAATGTTTTAATCTCAGCATTAATTACTTTCACCATACTTTGAAATTTTGCTTAGCATTTACTGACTGATAATTCTTTGAAATTCAACTCTGCCGTATAATACTGTTCTTTTGGGCAATAGGTATTTTAAATTTCGTATTCTTCCGACTATACAATACGCTATTGCAACCTGTTAATTAGCAATTTAAATGAGTGCGTAGTTTTGTTTATTTAGCTCGTGTGCTATCTTAATTCAAGTTGGGCCCACAAAGTCTGTTAATTGTTTATAACCCTACTTCTGTAATAGTTTGCTTACCATTGCGATAGTGAAATAGTGTGATATATCTTGTTATTATAATACTTGTGTTATCTTTGTGTTATTACTGTACCTGAATATTATATAAGTACCACTGTGCAATAATAGTGCAGCGAAA
This sequence comes from Stegodyphus mimosarum, assembly GCA_000611955.2. NCBI lineage: Eukaryota > Metazoa > Arthropoda > Arachnida > Araneae > Eresidae > Stegodyphus > Stegodyphus mimosarum. The sequence continues at coordinate 270,696 of KK119230.1, read as the reverse complement.
TTACCAAATTGCAATATTTCAGCAGTGAATAGATAAATAACTCTTGCAACAGCTCAAAGTGTGCTAATTGTACCAGTGCAATAGTGAAACAATGTACCTGCAATAATTCAGTAAAATACTGCAATAGTGATTTGCACTACAGCAATAGTGAACAGTGATATAGTGTACAAAAGTGAACTAGTGCAGTTGTGAAAAAGTGCGTTTGAATCAGTGCAAATGTGAACTATCTGCAATTTCTCGCTGCAGCGCAAAGTGATATTTCGAATATAGCATCCATAGTGTAGAGCAAGACAATATGTCTGACGCAGTTTGGCATTCCACTGTGACCTCAATCCTACAGCATTTATAGAATCAGGTAACGTCACATACGAAGAAAAGATCAACCGACCACCTTTTTGTCGCCCTTCGAAATACCTGTGAACAGATTCTCCCTGTCCGAACTGCCAAAAAACTTCAAGGAGTCTCATGGTGGTCAAAAGAGCTTAGGCAACAAAGGCAGAAATGTCGAGCACTACGTCGCAGACTCCGAGCTGACCTAGATGAAAGATGCAAGGAGCAGACACTCGAAGCCTTTAGGAAGGAACGAGCCCGATACAAGAAGGCTATCCTCACAGCCAAAGTTCAGAGCTGGCGGAATTTCTGCACTAATAACTGCAATCCTTATGGAATCCTGCACTAGATTGCTACACAAAAAGCATATCATCCATCGCAGATCCACACCCAACCGTCACCTTCACGTAACGCGGAAAACGTAGCTGAGAATACAGCAACAGCCTTACTTGACGCTAACCTTCCGACAGATGAACCTCAAGAAGACACTCCGGAAGAGAATGCTGTCCGAAATAACAGCAGTATACCGGAAACTGAAAACGACAGTCCTTTCACAACTAAGGCAATCGCGCAAATATTCAAATACCTCCCACTAAAGAAAGCACCGGGACCTGACGGCCTAGATTACGCAATCCTTAAAGTAGCATATACGGCTCGGCCTTCCTTTTTCACAAAGTATTTCAACAAGCTGCTGGCCGCACAAATCCTTCCAAAGGCTTTCAAAAAGGGACAAGTGATCCTGTTCCTTAAAAAGAACAAGGACGCAGAAGATCCTCGATCATTCATGCCGATCTGCCTCTTGTCGGCGATGGGCAAACTCTATGAAAAACTTATAGTCAATCGTCTAAAATTTTGCCTCCACAGGCAAAATTCGCTCAATGCAAAGCAGTTTGGCTTTCGAAAGGGCTTCTCAACTACGCATGCACTTGACTGTATCTTAAGACAGATCCAGTTGAATAGATCTAACGGTCTCCACTCTGTGTTCATCTTATTGGACTTGCAGGGCGCTCTTGAAACTCTCTGGTGGCCAGCTATCAAGCAGGCTTTCAGACAGGCTAACATATACAATGTACTAAACAGCTATCTTAACGATCGCCAACTCCCCATGTCAAATGACCAAGGCGTGACTACGAAGTCTCAAGTAAGAGACTGCCCTCAAGGTCCGTGCGCCGGCCCACTGCTATGAAACTTGACGTTCAACAATGTATTAGAAGCAAACTGGCCAGCGCACACAACAGTTTTAGCATATGCTGACGATGCGGCACTACTGGTTAAAGGTCGCACGAGAGCTGAGATAGAGAAGAATGGGTCAGACGTCTGTGCACAATTCATTGAACTCTGCAACGCACTCAAATTAAAAATCTCAACGGAGAAGTCTGCAGCGCTCGTGGCTCCAAAAAAGGCACAAATCCCACCAGACGACCATGCATCAAGCTAAGCGGCAGAAATATTAAAAATTTCAAAAGCCTCAAATACCTAGGATTAGTATGGGACCAAGGCCTAACTTGGATCCCCCATATTTAAGAATTTCGCAATAAGACCTCAGCCATAGCCAGGAAATCCCGTCAGTTTCAGGGAAAAAACTGGGGTCAAAACCCCAGTTTACAGAAAATACTGTACTTAACTGTAGGGGAAAAATGGCCCTATATGCAGCGGCCATCTGGGCCCAACCAATGGGCAGCCGTAAGATAAAACAACTGACCACTCTCCAACGCCCCTTTGTCTTCAGCCTATGCAAAGCCTATCGAATAACAGCTTCCAACTCGGCAACTGTGCTTGCAGGAATATTGCCTCTTCATATAAAGGCAGAACTGGAGTTCGTTTACACGAAGTTGATCCGCCTCAAAAAGGATGCATCATTTGGGGATGTCACATATAGCCCGGTAGAATTCGAGCACCCGGAAATTCCTCTGCATACTCATCCACCTCGTAAAGGGATTGGGATATGCACAATTATTTCTAAACAACGTGCTAGCTGTTTAACATGGCAATCGTATAACAAAATCTTCACCGACGGTTCAAAGTATGACGACGGAGTGGGAAGTGCTTTTATTAATTTCACTGAAGCAACGTGGTACAAAAGTGGAAAGGATCCCTGAACACACAAAATAGTATATTTCAGGCTGAGGTATTGGCCATAACGGCTGCAATTAACTACTTAATTGATTGCAACATAGCACGGGCAACCCTGTTCACTGATAGCTCTTCCACACTCTATGCAATAGAGAATCACAATCATTCCTCACCACTCATCATCAATCTGCAAAGGACTCTACAAAACAACCTCAAATGCACCTAGAGTTAGTGTGAGTCAAATCCCATGCAGGAGATATAGGTAACGAGGCAGCAGATGAACTCGCGAAAGAGGCAGCTACAAGCAATAACGTAAGTATTCGATTCAAGTTCTGACTTCGTTTAATATCCAATTTATTTCACTTCACAAACATAGAGAGATTAAAGAGGCTATTTACATACAGAGTTTAACACAATGATCTAATGATCCGTACATCACGAAGATGAATAACATTTAATAACTTACGTATCGTATCTTAAATGCTGCGAAGATAGAACGGGAATTCCCCGATCGCTTAATTCAAAAACAGACCTGGTTGCCAGATTCATAGATCGAAATTATGAAAAATTAAATATTAGCAAACAGGAAATAGTAAACTTCATAGGAGTGGCAACATCCTCCCACCTTTTGTATTGCAGGCAAATTTACCTTAAAGCAATACAAAACGAAATAATACACATATATAGCAGATATAAATTGTAATACATGAAATGAAGTTGAACTAAGAATTATAAACATGTGAAATGACATTAAAAAACAATAAATATATAAACTGGCATTATAGTTATTAAGTACTAGGGAAAAAAGTCAATAATAGTTCATAAGTCCATGCGTTTTACAGGTACTACTCGGCGACCACTTCGAGTTACCCTTATATTTTTAGGAACCTCGTTTTCACATGACTCTGTCTCTGGTGCAGTCTCGGTTTTCTGAGACATTTTTATGAAGTTGTCGGCAGAAGTAAGCTCCAAAGGGAAGATTCGTTGAAGGGGTCGTATGATTTCACCATTGGCTACTCGTAGTTTCGCAACACGTTCAATATTGTCTTTGCCAGGAAACAGTTCAATTACCTGTGCTAAAGGCCAATTTATCCTATTTGGGTTCTTTGACTCCACTAGGACAATTTCTCCTGGAGAAATCGTCTTTCTCCGTGAAGATGACTTTGGACTTCTTACTAATTCTCCTAGATATTCTTTATAGAAACGTTTCGTAGATTTAGCCGTAAGTTATGAAGGTAACGTACACGTTTCAATAAATGCTGAGAGTCAGTTAAGTCCAAATCAACAGTTTCTCGCTCGCCTAAATCTTGAATAAAGTGAGCAGGCGTAAGAGGTCTCAGTTCGTTAGGATCGTCTGACAAATATGTCAGTGGTCGTCCATTTATTGTGGCCTCACAGTCAGTGAGCAATGGACTCAAAATTTCTTCATATGTGACACGGGATTTTCCTAAACACTTTCGAAGAAGTTTCTTGATACAACGAACCATTCTTTCCCAAAATCCACCGTACCATGGGGTAGATGGAAGGGTAAATATCCATTTGATTTTCACTAAAGCACATTCCCTTTGAATGAAATCCCACATCTTTGGCAGCTCAAAATTTTGGAGGTTTAACGTGACCATATAGACGAATTGTTTTTTCTTACCTAGTCCTAAAATTGTCCAACCTAATAAAGTTTCCACGGCTGAAATACCAGATGTAAGTACTTCAATTCTTCCTGTCAAAATGCTTCCAAGTACGTCAGCTCCTAGAAGAATTCTTATAGGTGGCGAATCTCTTCCGACATCTGTCAGTTTTATTCCTCGAGAAGCAAGTTCAACAAGTAATGTTTCATCACGTATTCTGGGTAACGTAGAGCAAATCTTCGGTTGATCGAGCAGAGACATTGAAGTAGAATACTTTCGATCTAAACTTTCAATGGTTACAACATATTTCGTATGCTCAGCAGCCGGAGTAATTCCTCCGCCAAACAGTCCTTGAGATAACATTTCCTTTCCGGAAGGGGAAAGATTTAATTCAGCAGCTAAGCTCTTCTCAATATAGGAACGATGTGATCCATCATCCATTAAGGCTCGTGCACAGATTTCCTTGCCTCTGTGCCGTAGTCTGATCATGATTGTTTTCAAATAAATTTCACGTTCTGAGGGAAGATTTGTCAACAGCGTCTTGGTAGATTTTTGCTTTTCTTCTGCGACTTTGTCCTTTGATGAAGAGTTAATATCTTTACCTAAATCTGGGCAAAGTAACGCGTAATGCCTCCGTCCACAAATCAAACATTTTACACTACTGTGACACCCTTTTGCCATATGACCAGGCTTAAGGCAAACAAGGCAGCATTTCCGTCGCATAACTTGGGACTTTCTGTCATCGTAATTTATTGTCGACAATTTTTGACAATCCTGACTTGGATGAGGACGGTCACAGAATATACAACTAATTTTTCTTCCAGATGTGTTCGAAATTAGAGTAGCAGCAGTAGGTTCATCTCGTTGAACTGGTTTTTGGAATTCCTTTCGTTTCGTACCACTTCCGAACGCATTTTCTGCTAAAACCCGATGCTCTTCACCCTCTACTTCATGACGTAAGAAAGACATCAAATTTTCCAGAATCTTCTCCTTTGCGAGGATTTGTTCTCCTTCCTCGACTTCTCTGTTGAGTCTATATCTGTCCCAAGCCTTTAGAATTTCAGTCGGAAGACATGATTCCACAACAGGATACAGCATTGCTGCGTAATTCGATGTTGTCACACCCAATGTCTCTAACGCTCGTAGATAGGAACCAAGTTTATCGTATAAATCAGCTAACTTGATGACTGATTTGTTATTTACTAATGCCAAAAGATCTCGAATGTAAACTTCAATCAATAAGTCCTTTCTGCCAAATCGGGACTTTAAATGTTCAATAACTTTCGCGTAGTTATCCTTAGAAGGTGGGTAACTTTCCGCTATATCGCGTGCTTTAGTTTTTGGTTTTAACGAAGAAAGCAGATACTGAAATTTATCTTCTTCTCTTAAATTTTCATCTTCATGAACTCGAGAAAACTGACCCCAAAATGCAACCCATGATCTAGGCATAAGATCATACTCCTTAAGACGTAATTTGGGAAGTTTTAAGTTATCAGATGCAACCTTATTAGAAATTACAGATTTACTTTCATTATATTGATTATAATTCTTCTCGTATATAACTCGTACTTCAGTAAATTTATCTCTGTAAGATTCCATTGCATCATACTCTTCATCCGTAAAACTAATTAATTTTTTAATTTCTTCATCTACTTTAAATAAACGCTCTGCTTTCTCAACAACTTTGCAAAACTGTACGTGAATGTCCTTATCAACATCAATTTTACGATGAATATCATTAAACGTATTCGCCGCTGTGGTAAAGAGACGGCGTAAATTAGTTCTTTCACCTCGTAACTTAGTTTCCAGTTTTGCTTGCTCAGCCTCAGTCTGTGTTTTTTCTGAAGTCATGTTTTACTTGCACGTACATCAAACGTATTTCTTAAACGTATATAACGTATTTCGAATGTAAACGTACTTCTTAAACGTATGTAACTATTACATGAACATAAAAAACTCTTCACGAAACAAACTTTTATAAATAACTCAGAAGCAATCAAAAGTTAAATAAATTCAGAAATTAACTTGTTTACCTTCATTAAAGTAACTTGAATTTAGCCACTTCTGATTTCTCAGTGCAGAGTACAGTTCTGTCGTTCGGACGCCACTTGTATTCGATTCAAGTTCTGACTTCGTTTAATATCCAATTTATTTCACTTCACAAACATAGAGAGATTAAAGAGGCTATTTACATACAGAGTTTAACACAATGATCTAATGATCCGTACATCACGAAGATGAATAACATTTAATATCTTACGTATCGTATCTTAAATGCTGCGAAGATAGAACGGGAATTCCCCGATCGCTTAATTCAAAAACAGACCTGGTTGCCAGATTCATAGATCGAAATTATGAAAAATTAAATATTAGCAAACAGGAAATAGTAAACTTCATAGGAGTGGCAACAGTAAGGGCAATCGCAGTACCTGCACCCGCCTCTTATCTAAAGGGCTTGCTAAAGAAAAAGGCATTGAGAAATGGCAATCAGAATGGGAGCAAGGAGTGACGGGTAGACGAACATACGAGCACTTTCCAAACGTCTCCACGCAACGTCTTCAAGCCATAGCACCGCTCACAAATTATGTAACCGGACATGGCCCGTTCCCAAGCTATTATAATCGCCACGGCATATCCACAACAGCACAATGTGTATGCGGAGATGAAGGTTCCCCAGATCATTATATCTTCCGTTGTCTGAGCCAACTATCACATTCCTTTTCCTACTGGAGATTTTGCAGTATTTCGCAAATTTCTTGTCAAAAACAGAGCGGCAGTCAGTACAGTTAACAAAATCATTAACATTAAAACAGCCTATGGCCAGGACATCTGCCAGCTCCAATAATGGTGCAGATTTAGTCGACAAGCACAGTAATACAGTAGTATTACTTATGTACACTGTATGTAGTGTATTTAATGTCCCATGTATTCCACAATGTGTTTCCCATATATTTTGTGTTTAATTATATATCGAAGCAATCTCAATGTGCATCGCAAGGTATTCACTTATAAAATGTATAATATGTATTTAGTGTAATAATAAATATCAAAAGTAATTATAATATATGATATGTAACCCAAGGTATCTAATATTACGTACCGCATTTCGCAAGCGTCTGTCCCCCCACTTAGCATATTAATACAAGTATTAAGCATTTCGTACTTAGCATTTTGTATTCCTGTTCTAGTATGTACCTTGTGATGTATTCATGTGATTTGTGATTATATAACTTAGGCAAGTTACATCTAATGTCTGTAATTGATTAATGTGTTTTATTCAAGTGCTGTACTTTTTTATGTGTTATACATTCATATTTCTATTCATGTGTATCTTATTGTATCAGTGTTACATTCATGTGCATTTTACTGTATCAGTGTCTTTATCTGTAATTTTATCTATGTGTTACATTTATTTATGCGTTCTACATGTCGTATGTGTCACATTTAAGAGTCATATTTGTACTTAATGTATTATATTGTATCAATGTAGCCAATCAACCACTACTGTAAGCCACAATTATCTGTAAAGCAACTAACGCTTTTGTATGGCAAGGTAACCCATTCATTAATATGAGATCTGAATAAACTGCCACTAGATAGTGGAGGGCGTTGGACACATGCCTGCTTACCTCTGGTAGTCATCAGGCGTCCTCGTCCTCCGTCACCTGTCACCTGCTCTATACAACACTTTCATTCTTGTTAGAAGATCATTCCCTCCTTTCCAAAACACGAAAAATAAGTATGTACTATACAATATATATAAGTATCTACATTTAGAGGACTTTTTAAAATGTTTCATAAATTAAACAACAATAAAAACTTTGATAGTGCAGAAGCTTTGATAAATACCAAAACTTAATAAAAATATTTTTTTATATTCACAAATTAAAACTAAATACTTAATAGCTAACTAAAGGCTGACTGCATCCCACCCCCCAAAAAAATACCAAATTCTTCCATGGGGGGATTCTTCCCTAGTTGAGAACCTCTGATCCTAATTTCTGATTAACGATGACTGACGCATTCCCGAGCATTAACAATGAAAGTTCGATAGACATCTTTCTGGAGTAAGAAAGTGTTTTTATACAGATAGTTACTGAGCATTGTAAACTAAAATTTTATTATTTTGATATTTCTCAGGACTAGAAGCTTAGCTAACCGAAAGACTAGAGTAAATTTTAAAATTCGGTCTTCAGATTTTGCATTGTCAAGGTTGTTGCCAATTAATGTTAGCTATGAAACCTTGCAAAGTTATATAATCTGAAAACTATAGAAATTGAATTCTCACTGAAAAAAATTATTTATTGGCTGAAAATTAGTGAAATGCGATTGAAAACCGAAGCTAAAAATGATTGAATTATGAGAATAGGAAACCAGCAACTGAGTTGCAGCTATAATTCAGATGTAATGTGGCTTGTTTTACAATCCAGGGACTTGATAAATTTTATACTTGTTTTTTAGCAAGCATGCTATGATAAAAATATAATAAAATGTCTTTAAAAGCAAGAAATATGAAACTATGTATGTATTACTCAGAACTATGTATGAAGGGTCTGTCAAATGGAAAATCTGGAAACTAAAGTGATTATAAACACAGGTACTCGACTATTATCTAATGTCATTCTAACATTTCAGTTAGTCATTTATGATTTATTTATATATTGGATTTGTGCGCTAAATATTCCTGATTAACTAAACTTATTCCAACTGATTATGAGTAACGCTGCTTTGTGAAGAAGGTACTTTGCTCCTATCAGGTGTAGAATCATAAATCTCTTAAGAGAGCTCATATTAACTTCATCATATCGTCTACGCGTATAAATCTACACGCATTTTACGCGAAATTTCATGCACATAGTTATACAAAAGTGCATAATTATTGTTCTAAGAGAAAAAATATAAAAGGGTTCTTGAAGAAAATTTCATATTCAACGGCAAATACGAATTTTACAACGTGGAAAAACAAACAGTTGAAAGATGACTAATTTAACACAAAGTAGAATGAAAAGTATCTGAGTGAAATTCAAATGGTTTTGTTATTATTAAATAGTTATAAAACATGAAATAATGAAAGGTGAAAATGTAATATCATGACCGCACAGAAATATTTCTGTCATTGCGCTAGCTCGAAATAATTTTCTTCACTATAAGATTTGTTACCTGTATGTTCTTACTACAAGCATTCGATTAATTTGTGCTTCAGTCATCCCAAGAAGAATTCGAATTTTGTTGCCGTTCACTACGTAGTCTTGGATAATCTAATAAAGTAGACATTTTGATATAAATATAAACAATTGTTTGAGATTAAGAGATTTTAATACAGAAGTCGTCAAAATAAGGAAAAAACTATGCTAAAAGATGATTATGTTTTTATCCAATACGCAACAAAATATAAACATAGCCACAAATTTTTTTAATTTTGCTTTATTCAAGTTGTTTGCATATACCTATTACGATTGTTTTGCATATTTATGTATAAACCGACAAGTTTCAGTTGCAGTTTGTAAAATTAAGTTCGTAGTGAAGGGAAATGCGATACTTTACTGTGTCCCATACTGTTAATACCTGGTTTGTTAGTTCATCTATTACCCTAAATACTAAATAATTATGAATATCAAGAAGTGCTTTGTCAGAAACCATGAGGTGGAAGGCCATATTCACTGTAAAACATATTTTGCGAAACATAGTTTTGAGTGGAAAAAATAGCTAGAATGATGTTAAAGAGAACTATTGTATCAAGAATAAACGCTACTTCGACAAACGTTGCTGATATATTTAATGAATATCTACATAAACCGATTTCAATACATACGGTATGATGGCATAAGTAGAATATTTACGGCAGAGTTCTAACTTCAAAATTGTTTTTAAAAAATGCAAAAGGAAGATTACAGTTTGTCAGGATTGTGTGTTCAGTGCATGTTCGTTGCAAACATCTTAAAGTTACTCCTTAAAGTCCTAAAGTCCTGATCTGGAACAGGGAGCTGAAATCAGCTATGTTCTGGTGCAGATACTGTGCTGAAGTAGTATAATGACTGCACTTGAAAGGGATTTAAAATCCTCTTTTATTAAATCAATATTATTTACAAATTACTTCCCAACTCGGGAGGGATACAGAAAGTAAAAGACCACACTTGTGTCTAAATGAACAATCAGATAAATTTAAACTAAAGCTAAATAGAAATTTGACTGATCTTTGCTTACAGAGCTCTTCGCGGAGTTGGCCTCTAACTAAATGGTGCGTAGCAAGAATTACTAATACTAGCGCACTTGGTTTTATTTCAATAAGCAATCACGTAGTAAGCACTATGGCTTATAATTTAGCTGCTACCTGGTCAGGCGAACGTCGAACAGAATGACCGTGATCTGAGAATAAAAGCTCTCCCACACTGAGAGGTTTCTACTCTGGTTTAAATAGTACCTGGCTCTACTTCAAATTAGGATAAGCTGAAAACGCGCGCTTCTTCTGACGGGGAATTGAAACTGAGAAGAGATAGAAAGATTTAAATTAAAATAAAACTTTTTTAGTTTAACTAAAACCTTACAAGTTGCACCAGGAACATAAAATATGGGATTCTGATCAATGGATTAATGGAAGCAGGTACTGTTTATTAACAGGTCAATCTTCACACTATTTTCCAACTTAGGACGGGTTTATGTGCGGAGAACACCAACAAAAGATTCGGATTCGAATTATCTGAGAATTGTGCTTCCTACAGTAAAATACGATGGGAGTTTACTTATGCTTTGCCCAATCATGTGCTGAATTGTGGCAAGTTCACGTGGAAGAGTAAATAGTGACGACAATATACCATTTTAATGAACCTATCTATTCAGTTGAACAAACATTGTCTCTTACGGGTAATTGCATCTTAAAAAATCATATTTACTTTCATTCACTGAAGACAGATTGCTCAGTCTTTATTTCAAGAACCTGAAGATAAAGACACACATGTTCTTTCGCCTGTATAAACATTACATTTAGGTATTATTAAACAATTATGGTCTGTGCTGAAACACAAGGTGAGATCGTATATTTCTTTTCCAGCATTTTGATAGAAATTGGAACAGTTTCTCACTAAATAATGGCATAAAATACCTATTATGGTTCAGAATTTCAGTAACTCCCCTTCAAGATTAATGCAAATCGTTCCGCGAGCCAGAAAAGCTTCTGTACCATATTAAATGCAAAGGTGTTTATTTTGCAGTCCCTGTAGTTGTATTTTCTAATTTAGAGAAGAATCCTTTTTCCTCATATTGTATCTCCTACCAAGCATACTGATGATGATTTTTTCTCTTTATAAACTAATACTAAATAATGATAAAATATATAACTAAATCAAAAACCACTATATCCTTTTTGTTTTTCTATATTGTATTCTCAATAATATTAGCATTCTGCTTAAAGTAAATTCTATTCGGAAGGTAAAAGAGGTTTAAGAAATTCTACAAATAAAATAACCACAACTGTGAATTTTAAAAATTAAATACCGTATATTCCGGCGTATAACGTGCATTTTTAATACAAAATATAACATGGAAGTTTACGGTTGCGCGTTATGTGCCAGGTATAAAAATGATAGATTTAAAAATAAGGAAAAGATGAACACACCCAAAATTACATTCCTGCATGTACCTAAATGCTGTTTGTTTGAAAGAAATAATATTCCCTATAAGCTTAAAAAATGTCCTTATCTGATAACACGAAATTCCTTCATACTCGTCTTCCATTACATCTTCGGGCCTATCATTGAATTCTGTTTCATTTTCACCATCACTGTCATTCTGATTCATAAATAAATAATCACCTTCCGTTCCATCTAGATTATTAAATATAGTACATTTTTAATGAATTTTGAAATTACATCGGGTTTAATTTTATTCCATGCTTTTATTTTCCACTCACACACTATTTCTAGACTGGTATGATGTATTTGGTCTCGTTTTTCTTCCTTGTTCCTTTCCTGCCTTGGATATTCAATTCAAAATCACGGCTTAAAATGATAACAGAAAAATAAAACATCTAATTGCTAATTCCACGCATTCATTCTGGTCGAAAGTGTATGCTTATCTCAATTAATATCTGCCTTTTCTCGAAACCCTGGAATAAAATTCTTGTGCACATCTGCATTGAATAAACACATCCTCTTTGAAGAATTTTTACTTACTCAAGCATTCCCCCCTTACACACACATTGTTCCCCTTATCACTTGGTCAATTCGGTATTTCATTGTTCGAAAGCCTGCGAAAGACTTTAAATGAAGGAAAAAAAAGAGCATTGCACATGTATCTATCAGGTTTCTTCGGAAAGGAAAAGGTATGCGTTATACTGCGAATATACCTATAAACTCAAAAAAAAAAAAAAAAAAATAAAAAAAAAAAAAAAAAAAAAAAAAATTGAAAATGTTAGGTGTGCGTTTTGCACCGGTGCAATTATATGCCGGAACATACGATACTTTTAAATAAAAGAAATTAAATACTTTTTTAATAAAGTTTTGAAATAACATATCGGAAAATATTCTAATTTAATTAATCCTAATTTGATATCTTAATTTTGACCTAATATAGAACTGGAGTTTTTTAACAGATATATGTATCGAGCTGCTTTTCCGGAAGTGGTTACTTGATAAAAAGAATATTTGATATTAGAAAAATTTGAAGCTTTAAAGGAATAGAAAAATTAAAAGCTTTACGAGAATAGTAGAATGAATTAATGTGTTCAGCACTGAAAATCATTTGTGTGTCATTTTGTTTCAATAATTTCCATAGAAAGACAAATCAGGGGCACTTAATAGATTTTATTAATTATGTAAATAATCGCAATGAACTTTAATTTTAATTCTTAATCTCCTGAGTATAACTTTGCCCAATTACTTCAGAATTTCTTTGCACAGTTTATACTGCTTTACAAACAGAAAACGTATTTATTACAAATTAAGAACATATTAATTCTTCGCACGGAAACCAAAAAAAGCATTATTTGTGAACCTAGCATAAACCTTAGTTAACGTTCACGGATGTGTCAAGATAAGCATGTGACTACTGACAAAGTACAGAAAAACACCTTGAATATAGTACCCAGTGTTATGCCATATACCATTCGCATGTGTTCTCTGAAATACACTACAACTTGTTTACTCTGCGTCCTTGCGATTAAACAAATTAAACCTAAACCTGAACTGATCAAAATTACTCTCCGATATTGATATCTGTATTGCATAAAATGGTAGTAATATACATATCATAAGTTTTCAGGTAACGTGGAAATTATCCAACTTCATGTCAGAAACGTTACAAAATCAACTGAAGTTTAAAGCAAACTAATTTAGGAATTTTAAATTATTGGCAATTGAGAAAATAAAGATTACTGACCAGCAGTATCTTCTGAATAAACTCACTGCAAATATTCACGGGACGTTTGAAGGGATGAAATTCAAATCAACATTTTGCGTGTCAAGGCCGTTTTGGTAAATATTTCAAAGCTGTTTATGGCAGCAGAAATTTCAATTCCCCATTTATGCTGAAATGATTTAGAATCTTCTAAAAGTCCTGAAGTCAGAAAATTTCATATTGTACATTATCTTTAACGATTAAAAATATAACAATTGTTTAAGGAATTACTGGGAAATAAATATTCTGAATTATTTATCCATATTCTAAATATTGTGCTTTTCTGTTATTTACTTCTGAGCAAAAGTTATTTATTCGACTTATTGATGGGTGTCAAGAATTTATTTGGTTTTATTAACAATAAATAAAACATTTTAAAAAGTATTTTAATACAAAACGTTTTGTAAAGATTTTTAGCAAATAAAAAGATACAAAGATACAAAAGGTTTTGTAAAGATTTCTCTTGTTGAGCTCTCAGTTCAGTCTGCTGTTGTACTCATTCCTCTTATTACTTTTCGCCTTTTCAGCTTTATTATTAAGCATCATTTTCTTCCCACTTAACGCTATATACAATTATTTTTTGCCTTTTCAGCTATATTATTAAGCATCATTTTCTTCCCACTTAACGCTATATACAATTCAACAGGAAAATTTAAAAGTTCTAAAAACAACATTGCAGCATATGCTTAGAAATCCCATTGCAGTGTTAAGTGTTGTTACAATCCATTTTTCTATTCTTCAGTCATTCTCAGTTATTAATTTAGTTTTCTTAGTAAGAACAGATCGCAAAATATTTTTTTGTCTTTCTATTATTAAGGTTTTGTGTGTTAGCTTAATTTTTTAAATACCATGCTCTTCGCCCTTACGCCACATGAAATTCGTTTCAACAGCAAAATCACAAAATATTTAAAAGCAGCAGATCTTTAGAATTTTCGATTGGCAGTCTGCAGAGAAAAATGTTTTACTCCGTGCAGTGTTGCCACTACTCGCTTTCAGATACCTGAGTTTTTTAATCATAGATTCTTTAACATTTTACCATATATGAGATAGATGATAAAACAAACTCGAAATTCAATTTCAGCCTTCAGGTGCATATGTTCGGGTAGTGGACTACGTTATTCGAAATTTGATGGCTTTAGGTTTTTCCACAATGCGAGTAATATACATACATAGATGCATATTCTTCGTTATTTAATTTCTTTAAAAATAGTACAGAGCAATAATATTTGATTGCAGTAATTTGAAAAGTGATTCGCCGTTTGTAGTGAATCAATGCAAAATCCCATTTTGATACTAATAGCCCCTTTTGATATAGCCGCTATACTAAGATATATAAAAAGGCTTTTAACATATTTCAGATCAATGACCTAAAACGTAAAAAAAAAACCTTCATAAAAATAACAATGTCATTGATCATTTAAAATTATTAATGAATATTTCACTGGTCACAGGAAACTGAAAATAAAATTGTAGACAATGGGGGATTTTATATCAAAATCGTCAAATAAATTTAATTATTCGTATAGAAGGGCACTTTATTTAACGTCATTTGTAGTTTTTTTCTCCTAAATTCAATTATTATTTTAGTAAAATTCATATATGTGTGCTATATCATTTTTATATGATTTATGACATGACAAAGAATATCATTGTTATGTATGTCATATGTAAAATGAATTAAGAAAGCACATTTTATATTCTGGAACATTTAACTAAAATAGTATTACTTAAAAAAATACATATAAATTTTATTTTGTACTTTTTACTTCCTTGTAAGAAGTAAAAAGGAAGTATTGTAATCGCGAAAAATTTCCATGCCATGAGTACTCAAAGGTTACACTACATTCCTTTTCTCTTTATTTCGACCATTAAGCTACGTTCAGACGACGGTATAAAAAGCATAAGTGGTTTAAGCCTAGCTGGGTTGCCAGGCGACCAGTTTGTGTTACGTTCACAAAATATGGTTTAAGGCTCTTGGCATAAAGTTCGAAGTTTTCAACTTTATGCCGACTTGGAATAAACGTCGACCGATCAGAGCTAACGCGAGGAACCTGAATGAGAAAACAGAGCCGGAAAGCTGTAGACACATCCAAGCATACGCAAATTTAGCTACTCTAAGTGAGTGAGGCTTAGACCCTGCGTCCCAGGTGTGACTGGAATTCCCGCATTTTATTCCTTGTGACTATACTTCTGTGATATTTACGTCGCCGTCTCAACGCAGCCTTACCTTCCATTTAAAACGGTTGTATCTTCGTCCCCCTTTGCAACATGTTTTGTTGTTGGAATGGGAGGCCTTTCTGAATACCTTTGATAGAGTGAGTCACACTGAAAACTTAAGCCAATTTAGGGTTGCAATTTTGCCTAATTTTAAAATGTGCCACGTGTTTTTTTAACGCCGTTAGTATGGCATAAGAGTAAGGCTTCATTTCAAATAATAGTAATACAGTAATAATACACAAATGTACACTACTTATACATTTAATAAGCAAAGAGCTGAATAACCTGATATTCGTTCTGATCAAAACATCTGACTTTTACGCTTTTACGTCAAAAACGAAAAGTTTTATTCCTTTGTTCATCGATAAGTATAAAGTTTTCAGCCGCGATTGTTACCATACTCAAAATAATTCCAGAATATGTCAAAAAAACCTATTTTTGCAAGAAAAGAAGAAATTATGCTAACGCATTCATATTTCAGAATTTTCTGCTCTCACGTACTTTTATCTGAACACTTTCGCTTTTCAGCTCTTCGATCGTATTCAAAGATATGGGATAATGTGAATTATTCATGAAACCTTCATTTTCCAAAAGACGAAAACTTCTTTCAATCATGAAAACATAGTTCACTATTGAAATCAACTAGGATATTTAGAGTGAAAATGTATTGCTGTCTGTATGATGCTTAGCTGACAAGAAATTCTTTCAAATCATTCTAATAACCTATTATTCAGTTTGTATTAATGCTGAAAAAATTCAAAATTCTAATTTGTTTCGTTATTTTACATAAAAAACTACATAATACTTTTTAGTATGTATAAAGTTCACAAAAATATTGAAATAAGATCGAACTTGTAATAATATTAATGTAAAAAAAGTTTTTAATATGATAATGGGTAATAAATTCCAAATTCCAAATTTGGGTTTCCAAATGCTCATATTCGGGAAGAAACGTCCAATATTCAAAATCTGTTGGATCTAGATACCATTGTTTTTTTCAGTCCGAGAAACATACATACATTCATGCAGATTCTTCATTATTTAATTTCTTAAAATATAATGCAGGTCTCTAGTATTTGACGGCAACAATTTGAAAATTGAAACACCACAAAATGCCAAAACGAAATTAATAGCCCTTCCAGGCTAACGCCCTTTGGGCTAAAATTTAATGTACCATAAAATATAAAATTGTGTATGAAAATACAATAAAGCTGGAATGAAGACAAATGATAATTTCGAGCTAATTAGCGCTAGCTTAGCAATACCTAACTTAACTGTAGATGACGAAGAAAGAAGTTATTTCCTTCTAAAGTATCATGGTAATCTCTCTGATGAAACCAACAAAAAATAAAAAAAAATCTGAAAGTTTTCAATATTTTAAATTACGTCCAAAGGGGCGTTTTTTAAACATTTTTATGTTACTTTTATTTATTAAATATCATGTTCTTCGTATTTAAACCATAAAATTCAGTTAAAGAACAATATCGCAAAATAATTTTAAACTGAGCCTATCTTTAGAATTTCCTTTTCACAGTCTCACGCGCTGCAGATAAAAATGTTTTTCTCTGTACAACGTTGCCATTGCCCGCTTTGAAATCCTTGAGTTTGTTAATCAAAAATTCGTTAAAGTTTTACAAAATATGAAATCTTTAATGAAACAAATTCCAAATTTCAAAGTTGGGCTTCCAGATGCCTATATTCGCAGCAGAATTACGGCATTCAAAATTCGATGGCTTTAGGTACCGTCGTTTTATCACAATGTGAGAAACATACATACTTTTATGCACATTCTTCATTATTTAATTTCTCTAAATATAATACAGGACTGCAATATTTTGTGACAACAGTTTGAAAAATGATACAGACTTTTAATGTTTCCGACGCAAAATCGCAAAACGAAAACAATAGTCCTTCAGGGACAAAGCCCCTTTGAACTAAAAATTAAAAAAAATCTTAAATATATCAAAATTTAACAGTCGCCTTGTAGGGTTTATTAAGTTTTTTTTATGCTGTCGCTTATCCCGCAGTCTATTCAGCTCCTGCACTCTTAGTAGGTGTAAAATGAGGGCTCTTAATCAGCGGATCAGGAGACATGGTTAATGACGTCACACAAAGGCTGTGGCCAGAGGCAACGTCATCAATGACAATAAATGGCGCAAAAAATGGCGTCACGAATAGAGGTAAGTTGTTTTAGTCTTTTAACAATGCACTTTATAAGTTATGCAGTTCTACGACGTCGATTGTATTGTCGTCGGTTCTCCTTTTGCAGTTTTAAGATATTCCTTTTGGTTTCTTCACGGATAGAATCTTTAGCCTGGATTGTGGAGTTCAGGAACTCCCCATCAAGGATTTCTTTAATTCTTTGGTCTGCCTTGTTTCTCATTTTCGCGCCTGTCAGTTCGAAGCGAATAAATTTCGTAGATCTGCTGACGGCGCTGCTGATGATTCTTTGGACGTCAGAAAGGAACTTGAACCATTTAGCAGGATCATCTACTGACAGTTTTAGAAGTACTAGGATAAAGGTTCCATGAATTCTTTCAATCTGGCCGTTGGCTCTTGGCACTCCTGTTGTAATTTGTATGTGCTGAATTCCTTCATCTTTACAGTAATCCTCAAAGTCCTTTAAAGTGAATGCAGATCCGTTGTCAGAGATAAATCTTGAAGGATTTCCGAAGACACCTTGTTGGATTTTTAGCTTCTTTTTCTTGTTGGATTTTCAGCAAGTGTCCTTTGTTATGTTGAGGCACGATTCTCACATGCAGATTCTTCATTATTTAATTTCTTTACAAATGACATAGACTATAATATTTGGGGAAACAATTTGAAAAGTGATACGCAGTTTATAGTGAAACGATTAAAATCGCATTTCGAGACTAACAGCGAATTTTGGGCTAATAAGCGCATACTTTCAAGAGACCTATGGTATCAGCATGCTTGAGGGATTTAAGTTTAGTTTCTAACTTACTGATCTAGCACTTTTGCTTCCAATAAAAATTGTCTCAAAATAAGGTATACAACTTTACGAAAACACTTAGAACACTAACGGTAACACTATCCCGTAAATGCAAAATCCATTATATATGACTGCTGTTGAATAAAAAATGCAATTCAAGCTTGTGCTTCAGATGCAGTGCTCGTGCAGCGTTTGGAGCACCAAAAAGCCAGTTACATAGCAACTAATTGGCTTCTAGACATGCTGAGCTATTAATAACAAAACTATCAACTTCCGTTTTGCACCTTTTCTCTAAATCTCGTAAATACGTGGCTGAATTCGCATAACAATACACGTTGAAAATTTATCTAATCATTAAATTCGTTCTCAAATATCTTCACAAATTTGACAGTAAATTTTGGAATATTTTGTATGAACAAAACATAATGAATGCTACTACTTGGCCGCTTTGCAGAATGGAGCAATGTAAAGTTAAATTTTGTGATTGCAGAATCATGTTATCCTTATTGAGCTTTCATAGTATTATACCGCTTATTTCGACAAAATTTTCAGTTAAAATGCATTCATAGAATTCGATAATTAATGAAATAAAGACTCAACCGCATTTTTGCAACATTCTCGTTGCGATATGCAGAATATATAAAATTTATGCAAATCTCTCTTCCTTGTGCTGTAGAATTAAAAATACTGTGAAAGTATACTATCCTTATTTATCTTAATAGCCTAATTGTGAAGATTATTTCGTAACAAATCTCCTATATACTGTATTTCTGATTTAATCTCTCATATTCCTAAAAGATGCTGCGATTTTCATTCATCAGTAATCCTCTTGAGCCATCACATATGAAAATTATATGAAGACCATTTTAGAGGTGATATAAATTAATCTAACCCAATTATTGTCCTATTCTTGTGTAACTTACTAGCTAATTTAATTTGCTGTTGAATTTTTATAACTGATTAGTTATTAATTTTCAGTGGTTTAATTTAAATTGATATTAATTATTGTTATTATTTTTCACTTTGAGTTTAATAATTATTTTTAAGATTTTAAGAGAGCTGAGATTTTCGATATGAGTTTTGACTGCTTTGATTAAATGGGTAATTGGCAATGATTTCGTTTTTAATAACATTCAAAAAGAAAAACTTATATATTTAATTTCTGTTTGAAATTTTAATTTGTAATTTTTAAGTTTCATTTAGTTTTATTCTTGTGAATTAATCCAAGTTTGATTTGCTTGGTTATAGGGTTATTAACCTTAATTATTTTAATTTTGATTTTTGTGCTATGGTGTTTAAACTTAATTGCTTTGCGAATTTTAATTTATTTTATGGCAGTATTTTCAACAACTTTGTCAAAATTTTAAAATTGTAAGGAATTTGATAACTGGAAAACATAACTGTGTGTGAATTCCAGGTAGATAACTAGGAAATATAACTGTATGTGAGTTCCAGAGTTTGCCTGAAATATTCTTACCATCTTTTTCGAAGGGAGAACTTCACTTCTGGGTGATATTTTCGAAGAAATTTAATGTGGAATATCTTATGACTGTTCGAAAGTAGGCTTTGACTGGTTGGCTAGGAAATACATTTACATTGTGATGCGCTCAAGGATTGGGGGGAGGGCGTTTTATGATTTCAGCTTGTGACTTAGTGACAGTAGACTGGTGACGAGGCTAAAGAATGGAATAAGTTTAAGTGGAAACTTGGAGGCATATAGTTTCGGGCGAAGCAGGTTCGGCTGTTGATAATTGTTTTTAAGGACGGAATATAGAAAATTGTGAAAAGAAGTGATTTCAGCCCAATTCTGGTAGACCTCTTTTGGAAACATCCAAAAAGACGCCACTATTTTTTACTAGAGAACGGTGACTCTCTTGGGTTTGCTTGATATTAAAGTGGTGAGTTTCTTGCCTCGGAGAAGATCGTCGCAGCGGTGAAAGAGAAGAGTCGTCGCTTAGAGTCATAGAAAAACCAGATTTTTGAGCTAAGAAAGATAGAATGATGGCCGTAGCAATGATGGAAGGAAAAATTAATCTTCTAGCTTGCACATTTCCACCAATACTATTTTTTTATATTTTTCTCCATTTTTAGATACTTGTATCGGAGCATTTGTTTTTCGAATGATGATATTCCTTTCGAGCAAGGAATGGTCATCCAGGTCTTTTCTAGGAATTTAATATACAACTAGAGATGGCCATAATAAGAATTGCCAGTGATAGACCGGTCAATTTAATTTGAAAATTGTATTTTCTGCATAGTGAATAAAATGTTTTAGCAAAATTTATTAATGTTTTAGCAACTATTTAATGTTTCAGCAAGATTCAATTATTCTCTTTACCTAGTGCGAACCGGATCAGTTGTTTATCTGTTTGATTTATTTCTCGGTGACCACCGGTACTTTTATTTTCTCCCTATTTTATATAACTATTTTATATAACTGTTACCTGTAGTATTTCAGAAATCCTGATACGTTTTGCAGTAAATTGTAAAAGGAAGAAAGGGTAAAGTAACTAAAAACTGCGGATGACCACCCCCTAATGTTTATTAAGATATGTGACTTTCTATTTTGTTATGAACTCTATGTAGAACAGCTCCACCTTCTATCGTTCATGTTATAGCATTCTGTCATTCATATTATTGTTGAGGTTGTAAACAAAAAAGTACTAAATAATTTTTTTTTATTTAACTAAAACAAGGCTGTTGATTTAGTTGTTCATTTTTATACAAACCATTTACTTAGACTGGATATTTACAGGATTATAGCATTTAATTACTTTTGGCAACGGAGTGCTATATTTATGTTATAATTGTTCGGACACTTCTTACCCATTTGTTTACTTACGTTTGAATTGCTTGGTGTTTTATGATTACTGCACACTGCTCAGAGCTATAACAGTATTCAAGAGCTATAACAGTATCGCGTATAAAGCGATGATCAAACATTCTCCTTATATAATGGGCATATACATCTAGTAACAGTTTCTTAACGAATTTACTCTTTAAAGAGAATTATGTAGACCATGAGGATGAGAAGACTTTATCCCCATGTACAATGTGCATACGAGCCAGTTTCGTTTAGAATGTCCTTAACAAAGGCAGATAGTCTTCGAGCGCTTTGCTATTATTAAGTAAACTATATTAATACGGTAAGGGCTGTTCACAAGTCTTTCCTACAGTTTTTGGCACATATAGGTTTTGCAGAGGTGCATTTGATGCAGATATTGCTCGAAGAAGTAAACGCGGAACTAAAGCATTAAAAACTCAGTTTGGGTTTCATAACTTTAGCAAAAATTTTGTTTCATGTAATGTCGAAATTTATGTATGATCAGTTGTTGGTGCATACTAACAGTAAAATATCACCCTAGTTCACTAACAAAACTTGAGAACTTATAGCGATGAAGAAAAGCGATAAACTCAAATCCAAACATCAGAATAAAGCTTTGAAATCGAGCAACTACAGGACGAGAAAGGATACATGCTCAGGAATTGAATACTTCCTTCCACTGTATCTGAGTTTGCTGAGTTATTCCATAAATGCTTTTGCGGCCAACTTACCTGATTTAATGGCAATGGAGAGTGTGCAGTACATATGGTTTCAACAGATATTGAAGTCCATTGATTTCGTAAAGAACTGAGATCTTCAAGTTCGATGAATGTGTATAAGCATTGATTTCAGTCGTGTTGGAATACACAAATTTGTTTTGAAGGTCCTTAACTCTTATATTGGCTATAAAAGTCCTTTATTAGATAAAATCTATCATACAGATCGCAAGTATGACTAGAATCGTTGAAGAAATATCTTTTGTCTTCCGATGATTACGGGATCATCTCGTCTGAAAGCTTATCGAGACATTACATCGTGTATTACTGGCATGCCAACCATTGATGAGTTTGGAAGAAATGGAAGATATTTGATTATTCTTCAAATTTAAAGGATCATATGGATCAAATTGTGTAATCCATACTAGAATCAAGCATAAATTAAGAGAAAACTAAAGGTTTTAAAGAATTAGTGCTAGGAAGCAAACATCATATATCACTAAATCAACAATATACATCATAATTTAAAAACCACAAAAGAATGAAAAGTTTAATAGCATTTCATAGAAATATAGATATTACTCTTCTACTAATAAAAGATTTATTTTTTGCATTTTTGTTATAATTATTTTTTAAAATTCTACTTGAGAATATTATATAAAGAGAATTCCATGCGCTCATTTCCCAGCCTCAAAAGAAATGAAATTTAAAAGTATTAGTACAAATATTTAAATTTTATCTACATGCGTTATATTTACCGTCCAACTTATTATTTGCAAAATAGCAGTAGACTATGTTATTTATGGTAAATATTTAATTATTTTAATGACTTCGAACTTCCTTAGCTTCATGAAGAAGGTTTCACGATGTTTATCGCTTAGCAGTAGAATATATTTTTAGTCACTATAGGGGCATGATGGTAGGTTGGTGGCTGCCATAGCCGAGCCTAGATTCGATTTCCAGAAACATCTTGGATGTTTTGAAGACTATAGTATCTTTGCACCATGGGGTACTGAAACTACTGTCGAAAGGAAAATCCTCTCGAGAGGCTAGCAGATGGGGACGAGAAATGAGAGACACTTTTTCCTTCTTCCCGCAGAGTCTCCTTCAAATCTGGAACGGGGCTAGGAAAATTAGCACTAGGGTGATAGTACTAATCCTGGCGTATACTCTCCGTCTTAGCCACAACAAAATTCGTGAATTTAAATCAAATATTGTTGGTAGGCAAGTGACGTAAATCACAATGGAAAAATTTGGAAGTAATTGTGAGGCATCTGTTTTAATAATCAATGCTTTTCTCAAATCAACATAAAAGCATAATAATGCAATTAAATATGATCTGGAAGTAACTTCTCTCACATGTTTTATTTTCATTACCTTTCGCATTATGTTTTCTAAGCCAATGTGATATTTTAACTATGGTTTGGAGAAATTCATTGAATCATGTTTAATTCCGAAAAATCTAGCACATTATTTCATCAAGCAATCTTTTCAAAATTTTCTCAACGTTCCGGAAATAGAGACCCATTTCTCTTCAAGTCATGAAATATTCCGCAGGCTAAATATAAGAACACAGACCCCTAATGTATCGAAATATTTCAGATCACGTACTTCTAGTAATAGAACGAGCTCTTAAGATCAACTACCGGTTCCTCTTACGTGATCAAGTGAGCTCAATGAGATCTATTAAAGCTTTGATATGAACCCAAGAGCTTAATCAAAATTTTATTGTGCAAAGCACATTTAACATCAGCTTAAATAAGAATGTATTTTGTAAGTAT
Organism: Stegodyphus mimosarum; assembly: GCA_000611955.2. Classification (NCBI taxonomy): domain Eukaryota; kingdom Metazoa; phylum Arthropoda; class Arachnida; order Araneae; family Eresidae; genus Stegodyphus; species Stegodyphus mimosarum. The sequence continues at coordinate 246,787 of KK119230.1, read as the reverse complement.
GGGGAAGATTTATGCAACTCCTGGAATAAATATCTATTGATCGCAAAATGTGGGTTACCTGAAATGTGAAAGCAGCTTTTAAAATATATCTTAAAACATTTAGCACTTGGCGAATACGAAGAAGGTAGTAGACTGCTTAGAATGACTTTTGAAAGACTGCAGAATGTTCAAATGTAATTAATTTCATTTTACTGAATATATTTAATTCAGGTTATCTATCCAGCCTGTTAGAATGCTGTAGGTTCTATTGGACTTTAGCTAATAGCAAAGTAATTGGTTACTAGTAACAAAACTGTAATAAAAAATACTACAAGAAAAATAAAATAAGATAATAAATTTACTATATCAACACTTTGCAGACTCACTTAAGATTTATTTATCAGCTAAAGCTTCCACTGCAACTTTCAGTTATTAGAACAAATGTTATTTCAAATGGTTATGTTCAATTTTCAAATAAATGTTTATGACCTGTAAATTAAAACGACTTTCAGATATACAATATTGGCAAGTTCTCTCAAAAGATGATGGCATGGTTTTATAGTTAACCGTTAATTAAGTCCATTGGCAAGATTAAATACAAGTCAAAACATGCCAACATGTATTCCGACAGTCTTCTTTACTGTCTACTCGTTGTACTGCAACATTACAACTCTCTTGGAGTATTTTTGAATATTTGCTAAATTTACTTTTTCTAGGTAAAGGGGCCTGGTGGAAAATGAAAGTGAGAATCACAAAATAATTTTCACGTAACAAAGTTTTACTTCGCAGTTTTTGTGAGATTAAAGAATTCAGTATGAAAAAAACCGTGAAGTTATAAGGTATATCTCCCACAATCTTAGCGTGCCTTCGTGGTGTAATGGTCAGCACACTGAGCCGGTGTTTCAGTGGTCCGTGGTTCGATTCCCGGCGAAGGAATTGCATATTTTTCATGTCTCCTGCTACTAAATAACCTAATGTCTCTACAAAGTAAAAGTTCCGCTTTTCAAATTAAAGAGTGTTATCTTATGATATGTTTTTAAATTTAAAGCTAATTAATGAAAGATAAAAATGAAGTCCGTGTTTGAGAATTAATTGTAGGTAATGAGATTTCACACTCCATATAAATGCAAAAAAATATTTTTACATTAATGTTAATTCATAGAAAAAACGCAGTGACACATTTAGGCACGTGATGGTCGTTTTTAGATACTTCTTTCACATCCAGGTTCTCATTTATAGTGGAAGTAATGAAAACTGTCTAACAGTTTTACTAACTCAATTTATTCGTCAGCTCGAATCCAGTCGAAGTTTGCTTAACTTCAAACAAAGGATATGCGATCCTACAATAATGAACTTCAATAAACGGAAAGTTTGGTTCTATACATCTGATGTCATAAAGGAAATAACAAATCATCTTAAAAATGGTGTAAAAATTGATTGGTGGATTACACGATTGGTGTATTACACAAAAAACGATTGGAATTTTCATATCTCGATTGGAATTTTCATTGGAAGATTGGAATTTTCATATTTTCATCTCGCAAAAACGTGAATAAAAAAATCTACGTATGGCAACCAAATATGAATGAGTATTTGCTGAGCATCGGGACCTGTATTTGTATGTGTTTGGGCAGTTAGGTGAGGACGTTAGTTGTATGTGCTTAGGTGAGGACGTTAGTTGTACGTGCTTAGGCAGTTAGGTGGGGTTGCCTGGAAACCCCACCAGGTGAACCACACCAGCCAGCTTATCCCATGCAATATTTAGTAGCCCTAACTATGAACGAGAGGAGTGTGCCCACCTTTACTGAGCAAGAATAATTATAAAGTTTCTCATCCGTGAAAACGTGAAACCAACCGAAATTAATGCAGACTACATGCCCAGTTCATGGAAGCTACCCATCCATAGTCAAGAGCAAAGATTAGGTGCAACGCGTTCAAGCAAGGCCATGAACGTTTTGCGAATGTTTTTACTGTGCTTCTCGCTCCAGTGCGACTAGTGGAAGCATTTCACTTGTTCGTGAGGTTATTGAACGGGATCGACGCAGCACGGTATTTCAAATATTGGAAGAACTTGGTATCAGCTATGGAAGGGTCCAATCAGTTATAAGAAGGCAGTTGGGATTAAGAAAAATCTGAGCTCGTTAGGTTCCATTCGTTGGGTTCTGATGATGATCAAAAGGCTGCACGAGTTCGCATTTCTCAGTTGCTTCAAACTCGTTCTGAAGAAGAAGAGGCAGCTTTTTTGCATAAAATTGTTATCTGTGGCGAGACATGAATGCATCATTACACCCCCAATCAAAGCGTGCAGTCATGGAATAGAGAAGAAAATCATGGAATAGAGAATAGAAGGAAATCATTTTGTGTTCCTACTGGTGCATTTCCTATACCAACACAACATGATATTGTGGTCTTTTGGATTAAGTTAGGCTTCAGTATCTACGCAAAAGATGAGTTTATTCTATCCGCGAGTTGTTGATCCTCTACGATAACCCTAGGTCCCACACAGAAGGTGTAACACAAAAGGAACTGGTGGGAGCGCACTGGAAAATACTTTATCATCCGTCTTATAACCCAAACTTATCACCGTAAGATTTACAGATGTTTGGACCCCTCAAAAAACACTAGACAAGCGTTTGGAAACCAAAGATCAAATGGAAACCTGTCCAAATGGTTAGATATCAGTCCAAATTCATTCTAAGAGAAGGGAATGAAAAATTGCGAAAACATTGAGAAATACGTATTATAAAAGGAGAAGATTATTTGGAAAAATAATTTGTAGGCACATAGATGTTTACTATAAAAAGTGTTTTTTAAACAAAAGGCTCGTTTATATTTGATCCACACTCGTAATTTAAAAACTATCATATTAAGAGTTAATTGCATTTATAATGTGAAATTACTAGATTTATTTTTCGCTTTTTAATCAAATTCAAAATACTTGAAAAGTTTTACAAGATAAATTACATAGCATAACAGTTATGATTCAGATACAATTGTCCAATTTTATATCTTTTATAAAATGCATATTTATGATTAGAATTGGTTCCGTTAATGATAAATTGTTTCTTGTTTAATGATGAATCAATTTCGAAATGCTTCTTCATTATCATTATACTTGACTTTATTAAACGTTTCCGTGTATTCAGTTTTTTGTATGTGAAGAATTTATAGAATCTCGAATTTTCCATATGGTACCAATTGTAGATTGTGATAAACTATACTCTTGGTAGACACTATTTGGCTATATCTAATCTGTATTTTTCGAATAATATTTGCCTCTCTTCAGTCCTTCAGTACACAGCGTTATACATTTAGCGCCAGGAACAAAACGTTTGACTCGGAAAATTTCTCTAGTATAAAATAAAGTTACAATGTAATCAGCAATATCGAGTAGATTGTTAACTCAGTCTCTACAGCCTCCAGCAAAGAATAAAGTAAGTTATGTAAAAGAATTTGCGAAGTCTCGCGCTTCTGGAAAATATAAAAAGTGAAGAAAATTTTATACCTAATCTGCCTTATCCAGTATCAGTAAGAACGCCTTTATTTCTTCCAAGATAATGTATAGTAGCAAAGCAAAGGTGCAATAACGCTTGTAATGATTATCTTAAATATTACGAAACATCTAGAGAATGCAACTCCCTGCCATTCAGAAGACAAAATATTTACATCATTTTAACACTGAAACAAAACAAACCAGTAAGTATGAAAAATTTCCATTCTCTAAAACATTAACCACGTATGAAATCCCAAGTACCAGTACTTGAGAATCTAAGCACTTCTTCCTGTTTTCTTGAACAGCAAAAATTTCAAAATTTCCATTTTAGCATCAGACTTGAACAGAACTCAATCTGATATCCCTGAGAGCCTTTTCAAGTCATTTGAATGTAATCAGAGAGCCTGTTCAAGTAATTTGATTTCAACGTTTTCGGACACCATGTGATGTCCTGAGATATTTTTATCGTGTGTCTAGGTTCTTCAATAACTATGTGTTATTCCTGATTCCATAACATTTAAAACCACAGAGAGATGGGACTGTAAATAAGAGAACGGTAATATGGAAACCTTTTAGTTGGCTGTCGCATCGAAGAAATGCAGTTTTTTAAAATGGATAATTTTAAAAGTTGATAATTTTTCGGCTATAACGTTTAAATATTCTGGAAAAATATTAAAAATACAATATAAATCAAAGGTACACATAAATTTCATTACATCTGAATCACATGCATTTGGGGTTTCGTTGTAACATTGTAAAATAAGAATACGTACAAAGGTAATAAGACAGGACCCAAACATTGGTTCTTAAATTAACTAATGTTCGCTATAAGTAACTGTACAGTTGCAGTGTAAATTTCAGGGATTCCAGATTTTAAATCGGACCTAGAATTTCTCACTGGGTGCAAAAGTTAGGCAGACTTGAAACTAAGATAATGGACGCTAAAGATCGATAAAGCAATACGGTTAGTTTTCAGGTCTTTAGAAATAAAATATAACCTTTTCTGGAAATCATACATCTTGCCCGCAAATGCCCTTATGTATCCTTTGTTTTCACACCCCTTGGTCATAGATATATTTCCAGTTTCAAAAATATTATAAATGATACAAATATTCATATTGTGGAAATTTAAAATATCTGTAATTGTAAAAATTATAAAATGTAACATATTGTATCCCTAGACCTTATAGATATGAAATCCTGAGCACATATCAAAGGTCCCTGGCTCTTATAGTTATATTTAGAAAAAAATTGCCCTCATCATGAAAAATAAACCACAAAATTGTCGTTTTTCCTGCGCAAAAACTGACCGAGATATTGAATTTGAAATTCTGACATCAGACTTAAGGGCCGTTCACATATCGAAGCGCAAAAGATTGAAATTTGTACATAACTGAATATAAAATATGATTTTTGGAAACGGTATCATAAGTTAATAGATTAAGTGAAGAGCATTGTTTCTCAGGTTGTCATAAAACCCATTTATAAATATAATCCACCCCCGAAAAGGAAATCTTAATCCCCATATTTTATACAATTCAAGTCGTATAAAACGTATTTGTCCATATCCAACTCATAAATACTATTTTCATGGATTGAAAATGGAAAATATTTCTGGCCTAACTAATTTTTGTATCATAATAATATATTTCTAAAGTAACAAAACTCTATGAAAATATTATTTGCATATTTTTATCTTCAAAACATGAGTATGCCGATGAGTTAAAAATTCTTTTGGCATACCACTTATAATAAAATTATAAAATTAAGAATATTTCACACAATTAAATCGTGAAAGATCACCATTAAATGCAATTTAATGGGTAAATGAGCCTCGTATTCTAATTTGTTTCCAATTGAATCTTAAAAAGAAGGCTTAGGTCAAACTTTCGTCATATGAGACCCAAAGAGTATTTTCTTTATCTTTCGTTACGAGTGTAAAACCTTTCTAGGTTATAGCTATCTGCTGTGGAGAGAAGGTGCATATAGGATGTGGTAAAATTTCATTATTTTCCCAAAACTGAATTTTTTTATTTAAAAAATGATAAAATATGAATTTTTGGTGTTGTTATTGTTTCAAAGTCCCTTGGGAGAGGAAAGCCTACACCAAGGTTCAAGAGACCTTGCCGCACAAGCAGATCGCTGATGTCTTATATAAATCTTTAAAACATATATGTATCTGGACATATAATGACCGTGGCTAATGATTGCGAATAAAATACACATAAGGACTTTTGTCAAAACTTAGTGGCCTTCCATAATGCAAATTTTACGATATTGGATACGATATAGTATAAGTATATATCGGGTAATCGGGTAAGCTATTGGATAAGATATAGTGACAAGACTGTTCCAAAGATAATATGAGATGAAACAACTTCGGGCTGACTTAAAAAGGTTTAAAACGTGTTCCTTTTATTTAAGAACAAACTATTAGTATCCTTTGTCTCTATCTCTCCTTCCCTTCATTTGCTTGATTATACAGTGTGTTTCTAAATGAATATCCGTGTTTTAACGCTTTCCAATATTTATTACATAAAATCGTAATTAATACACAAAACGGAAGAATAACTCAAACAGTTCTGTGTCGGTACGCGCATGCGCCAGAAAGCGCAAGTAGCAAAAATGGCGAATAATGAACAGAAACCTTTTTGCGTTTTGCAGTTTGAAAAGACCAAATCTGTAGTTACTATTCAACGTGAGTTCCGGATTAAGTTCAGATGTTATCCCCAAGTGATAATAAAATCCGTAGATGGTATCATCAGTTTGAAAATATCGGCTGCCTTTGAAAAGAATACTGGACGACCAAGGGTTAGTGAAGGGAGTGTTCAGCGAGTGAGTCTTCTACGCGTAGCCCGAAGAAATCAGTTTGGAAGGCTAATCGTGAATTAGCAGTTCCGGTGACGGCTGTTTGGAAAGATTTAAGGAAACGTTTACAACTACGTGCAGTTAGTAAAGGCTCTAAAGCCTACAGACCATGATTCACGTGCCAACTTTGTACATGAAATGTTGATCCACGACGATTTTCTGGATCATGTTGTTTTCAGTAATGAATCGCCATTTCACCTCAGTGGACATGTGAACACTCATTATGTGCGCATTTGGGTAATCACATGGCATAAGACTGGGTGAGCGTTCTGATGCCATGTGATTTCTATCTGTTGGGGTTCATAAAGGATTGTGTGCTGACCTACTCGACCTAAGAAACAGGACTGAGGCATCTGTTGCAACAATTACATCACAGACACTAATCAACGTTTGGGAAGAACTGGGCTATCGACTTGATGTATGCCATGTGAGAAATGTGCTCACATTGAACACTTGTAAGATTGTAGGTATAACTGTTTGAGTTGGTCTTTTATTTCATGTATTTAATATAATTTTAAGTTTTATGTAATAAATACTACAAAGCGTTAAGATCCCTATATGCATTTAGAACGTCCTAAATTATATTACACTTGCTTAATTATATTATATTGCAGTGAACATTATATTACACTTGCTTGATTATATATTATATTACAGTGAGCATTATACTACATTTGCTTAATTATACAATATTTCAGTTATAATTACATTTTTATTACAGTGAACTACATAAACAGGTTACACAAATGCAGCCAATTTTACTCTTCTGTGATGTTGATCATCTTAGAGTATATGGATATTAATGATGTTTACCACAAATATTTATTTATATTTTTAGAATTACTGCCTACATTTATAGGTCGTCATCATGAAATGTTTCACTGAATTTATTAATTGAATATACCCAGTGTGATTGCAAAGGGTTTTAGTAACCAAAGTTCAGTGATTAATGTAACAGTTTCGAAAACACAAGGTTGTTTTGCCTTGAAGTAAATCTTACTTCATTTCGCTAAATTTCGATTTCATACTTGGACAGGATATTTCATACATGATTCTTTTTTTTAGTTATTAGGTACATCGTATGTTTTAATACTGTATTTTATCAAAACAACGGTTATCTGATAATATTCTTTATGAATTCAGGTTTGCTTCCTTAGTTTATATATTATAATATTTTCAGATGCAATCAATTAAAAATTCTTTTGATTACTATATACTGTCCATATTTCAGATACAAAACTCCAATGATTTGAAACCCACAAGTTGTTTCAAAAAAAATTTTATTTTGTAGACCTCCTGAGTTTCTTGAATGTTTTGGATGAAAACACGATTCTTTATTTACAGACTGCACTACATATCTCACAATAGAATCTTTATAACTGTCTATAATGACACTAAAATTCATGGAATCTATCAGAGAAATTTTCCTGAATTAGTGAAATCTTATTGAAATTTTTCCGGAACATGTCTTGATTCAACGCATTGCACTGAAATGCGAGACTTTGCCACACAGTCTGGAAAAAGTAAGAGTTTTTGAGGTTGTTTCTTATTTCATTTTAAACTTAAAACTTTTGCAATGGATAGTTGCGCTTAAAAAAGTACAGAATGTTAATCTTAAACTAAATGCAATTATGATCATTAGAACACAAAATAGTGCTTCATTACATAACTGATTGATTTTATACATTATCATTAAATATTTAAAAACATTTTCGTGCAGTGAGAACATTCTTTACACTTTTTTGTGTTGTTTTTTTCTTAAAAAAATCTTTATTTTGCTATAAAAATTGACAACGTCATTTTACGTTTCTCCACTTCATAAGAACTTTTTTCTTCTAGTCATGATTCAGTATGGGTTTTCCTATAGTAATTTCCCATGTAATATTTCATTTCAGTATGAATGATTATTTTATAGCTTCAAGGCCTGACATTCAATTAGAAACTTTCATGAGAGAAATATTATCCTATTTCGAAAGAGAAAATTGGTACCTCTGGGGCATGCCAATGAATGAAATCTCGTGAAAAGGACATCTTCCTGAAAGAAAAATGCATGAAAAATTTATGAAGATTTATAGAGAAGATGCAGGGCGAATTACATATCTAAATGTACATACGTATATCTTGACGAACAAAAAGGAAGAAAAGTGATCAAAAGACAGAAATATTTAGTTTTTTTTTTTGAGATAATGGCTTTTTGATAATTCCTGAACAGAGTGTAAAAATGACAAGAGAGCTATAAATAAGATATAATAAATTTAACCTAACAGCAATTTTATTAAATCTAGAAATAATTATCTTCCTGATCTATTAACGCTATAATGAAATATCAAATTAATGAGACATAAAATTAGAAACTTGAATTTCTCTATTTTTGATTTTTAGCATAATAGCTTTTCCTTTATTATTCGTTTTATTCTTGCAGAGGCAAATGATATGTATATAAGGGATTATCGCATGACCTCGCATGTACTCGTTTGGTGTAACTGGCTGGCAGATTAGATACGAAACGAGAAGATCTACGGCTCGAAGGCCGGGGAGAACACAGTTAAAATTTCCGTCAACTACATCGAAAATACCTGATAGTTTCTACAGCAACAACGGAGATAAATGTGTTGAGTGGTTACTCGTTATCACTTTAATTTCACCAACTTGGTCTCATGGTCTAGCTAGTGTAGCTTTAAGCGAAGGAGAATATATGGAATTATCCCATTCCTTCGTGCATATATCGCCAGAATGGGGATGCGTTAGGGTGAAGAGAGAGTATTTAAAATGTTGAAGCGAAAAGTTTAGTCAGAGCGTGATTTAGCGATTGTGAGCACACACTTCTATTTTCTTCCAGCTGATAGCCTTAATATTGGCTATGCATTCTTGCCGCCGAATTATTAATATGCCCGTGTTTTTCTGAGTCAACCTGCTAGCTCAAACTGAATTGTGTATTCTCACAGTACTCTTTACCTGTAAATTTACTGTTACATTATCTTTAAATTCTCACAGCATGCGGTCGCTGTTCGTAAGCACCTTAGTCCTTGCCATCTGTAAATTATATTTCTGTAAAGGGTCTTTTATATCCTTCCCCTGCTTATGTTCATCTTCAAGCCTGTGCAAAAATTTGCCAAGATCAACATTTAGGTGGATCTAGTTACATTTCATGTTGGCTAAACAAATTAGATCTTACAAAGTGGTGCAAACTCTTAGGAAGCCCGATACAAGATTGAAAGATCTGTGGTTAGAATCTCGGCGAGTATACAGTTGATTTTTCAAGTTTTCTGCTGTGACAATCTTATTACTATTCACATGCATGTAAAATTAAAAAGAATTAAACATCAAAATGCTAATTTTAATTTATAAAACCTGTTAAAGTTATTTCAATTTAATCCATGAAAATTTTATCATGCATCACCATCTCAAAATTTATATTTCATGAACATAATAAAAGACATAACTCGAATAAACCTTGTTTCTATGCTCGGCTACCAGCTACTTCTTTAAGAAACTAATAACTTCTGTATTAATTAGATCTGGAAATTATGTAGTATGCTACACATGTGACGCTGTCTGAACCAGAAGATTTCGCCCAAGAAATCCTTCATTTTCCTGCTATCTGAGCTGCTATCTGAGCTTAGACGTAAAGCATTAAGGTAGTGAAAAATTTAGCAGTAGCTTCATTTATTAATTGGGATTTCCTATTTTCTTTTAGAAAAGTCTTAAACTAAATGAAAATGTCCATTCAGAACTGCATTGAACATACAGACCAGTAAAATGTGGTTATTTTTTCAACAAATAAAAGCATATTTTTTATAATTCTTCAAAATTCTGGTCTATGTTATACATATGATATAAATTATTCAATTGTTTTTCTAATTTGTACTATAAAACTATACTATTGCTATATTTCAAACTAACTATTACTATATATAAACCATATAACTATACAAATATTCTGTATAAAATGTATTCTTACTCTAAATCTATTTAAAAATTAGGAGTATATATGTATGTCTATTTAACAAGGATATTATAATATTTTTAAACTAGCAAAACTGTGAGAAATAAAGTTTGAGTGTTCCGACATTTTAGTTTGCATAATTGAAATATAGATTTTGTTTTTTAGAACAAATAAGAAATTTATAAAATTATGTAAAATATTTAGTCTAATTTATGAGATTCTAGCTAATTTAAAGTTGCGTGAAAGCTATGTCTTTACTTAAACTATAAAGTGACTATTCGCAAAGTTAAACTTGGATCAGTAACTACACAGGGAAATGATAAAAAGACTATTTTATTCAACTCAAGAACAATATGTACAGATGACACTCCTGGTGCTTACAAGGATTTGCCAATACTTTTAGCGGAAAAAAAGAAATTAAAACTGATTGTAATATAAATAGTAGCCGAAGCTGCACAGAGATATTTAAACGTGTATTGGCTCTTGGCCCTATGCCATCGTCGTGGACTAAACTAACCGGCAATTAATATCAGGGGCGTAAAATAGCAAGCTTATTAAAAAAAAGTGGCCGAAAGGCAGACCACACTGTGCCTGAAGTAACTCAGATACCTGCTTGATTAGTAGCTTTCTACACCATTTTGCATAATATGCGAAGAAACTAAAATTTCATTCCAGCAAGAAAGCGTGGGTTGAAAATATGAGATATAGGAAAAATATGCTTCCAAAATAAAATTAACTGTTAATAAAATTAAATAAAAACCCACAAATAAAATAAGGAGGCTTTGTCTGTAACGTTCCAGGTAGCACAATTCCGAATATATATGTATATATTTGGGAAATGAAATACATGAGAGAATTATTTAAGGATTGTAAGAACCATGATCCCTTGCCTATTTTCTTTTTTATGAATTCGCAAATTTTATAATATACATATGGAACAGAAAAAGGGAAGGTTGAAAAAACAGTGAAAAACAAAGTTAATCCTTTTTTATTTAAAGCTCCAAACAGAATTTGTCAAGGGAAAAGTGTTTTGAAGCTTTAAACAAATTCAATTAACTGAACAACAAGAACCGGTTTCATTCCGATCAACTCACTGAGACCTCTATCCTCAATTAGTATATTGGTTATTAATTCTAAAAATTAAACGTATTGCATGCTTTTTCTCCATCTAATACAGGAGGCGCCGTTCAATGTGATCACGTTTGTCCACGGCTGTTTTGATTCGATTAAGAGAATGGTAGCATTAAAGGATGAGAAAAATTATTTCTCAAGCCTGCAATAAAGTTTAACTGATTTAATATAAACAGAAACATATAAATATTTATTTTCACAGTAATATAACTAGGAAAAAGTCGGTACTAGAAAACTGTCTGTAAGCGTTATGTAAAAGTTCATTTATGAACTGTGTCTAAGGTGTCTAGAAATTATTTGGCCGATGTTGTACTTTAATCTTAATATCAGGAGGACGTTTTTGATAACGCCAGGATGGGTGAATTTCCTACTAGGAAACTGACCGATTTCATCTTAACGTTTTCAAGAAGATTTACTATAATATGTTCTTGTGTTCGTTCTTGAAAGATCCTGAGAAATATTTTCTATCAACGTATTCTTTCTGAAGAAGTCAGACCTGTGTTAGATTGACTGATCATTCTCGAAAACAACAAAGTTAACAACAATTAGCGCCAAACTAAACAAAGGCTACGTTTTTGCTTAATTTTAAATATTTGACTGGAAAGAAACCAAGAAGTTTGCTGATTTAAACCCGTACTTGGTGTCGTTTTTCAATCATTTCCCTTTTTATGAAATTTAATTTGACCTTAATTAGAGAATTTACTCAGGCATGCGAAATTTATTCTATAACATTTTGATAACATTAACCAAATTGCTGATCAAAATAAGCGATGTAAATTCCATGTTTCCGTGTACAAACGAGCTGGACTCTGGCACTTAAATAACAATGTCCGAATGTTAAAATTAACCTCTATCACAATAAATGGCGTCTTCCGTAACTTCATGTAATAAATAATAGTATTAAAATATGACATAATTATTAAGAATTTTTACTGTTCTTAATACTAATGAATTATGGCTTTTTTTAAAAGATCATTTCCCTCTTTTCGTATTTATTGTCAACTACACGAAAGATAATATACATCTATTTAAATCCTCTAGTACCTAATTATTGCTGACACATAAAAATGTTTAATTATTTTGATCTTAATTAAAACTAGCTGTGACAGCAAGTAATTTCAGAAAAAAGCCTCAGTATTATTTATTTATTCTTAATAATCTTATTGGCTGTCTCGCAAGAAAGTCTGAAATGATTTTTTTAACAAAACTCCAGAATACTCATTTTTTCTATTCTTTTTTAAATTTAAGGATATTACATATATTTATTTTAAGAATTTAATTAAGTACGCCTGTCTAACCCCCTCTCATTCTCTAGGGATAAAGATCTGATTAAGTACTTGCAGTACGCCTTTTTAATTTAATCTTTATTAAAACCCAACAATCATCTTTATTAAATCTGAAGACATTTTAGAATACAGAGTGGGTTGCATATTTAAAACCTTTGAAATATTCAGACGTCATTTAAAAGGCTAATGTTTTGATGCTAATGAAACTTGATTTTGTAACATTTGCGTTTTAACAATAAAAATACAGCTTTAATTGCTTCTTAAATTTGAAATGCATACATAAATATAAAGCGTGTAAACAAACCCTTTAGAACTTCAACATAAAAAAACTCATTTTGTTTGCAGTTTATAAATCTGTTACTTAATTCAGGCAAAGAGTATTGAACAAAGAAAAGGGAAGCAAAGAGATTTAAATTTGGAATTATTATAAGCCCATGAACTTTGCAGAAAGAAATATATTACAAAAATATGTGCAATAAAAATGAAAAATGCAATTCATATTGTTTTTGGAACAACAAGAGCTCGATATTGCAGGCATGTGAAAATAAAAAAAAACATAAAGGAGTAAATAAAAGATGAATCAAAGAAAAAGAATTCAAATAACACAAAGAATTCAGTTTCTTATAATATCTGATCAGGGTTTTGGTGCTAAGAGAAAGTGTAAGAAGACAGACATGTTTCTGAACTACTCTATGACACATGTAATAAATCCAAAAGAAATTCTTTTATTTAAACAAATAAGCAAATTAAATAAAAAAAGTAGTTGACTTGTTCATTTTAGTAGATGTATGCTTTAAATGTAAAATGTTGATTTGTTCATTATAGTAGATGTATGCTTTATATGTAAAATAATGTATATGTAAAACTAAGTATGGGTACTATCTGTATGATGTGGTTTTGTTATAATCATAAAAAAAGCAAAATAGCAATGTAGTTTGAATACGACCGTGATAAAAAATTAATCATCAAAATATATGCAAATCGCAAGTATTAAAATAAATGAAATAAACTAAATTAAAAAAAGCAGGGAACGTAAAGACTCAAACATTTTGAAAACTGTATTATAGTGGTAAAACTACTGAAATGCATCGTAGCTCGTTTCTTTGATTTCTTGTATTCCAGAAAGGAAGGAGGCACATTTGAAATTTTTAACATGAATGTCAAATTTATTTGGAAATAAGAATTATTACACATGAATAGAATAACTATCCATAAATTTTACATATAAAGCATATATACATAGTACAAGATTATTATGTGCAAATAATACATACAATTTTGAAATACCTGTCTCCAAGAAATGGAGGTGCACGTCTGTTTCATAGTGTAGGTCTTTGATATATACAATTCACTCAAAGTTGACGTCTAGGTCTATCGCGCAGTGACTCAGTTTCTATCCCAAAACCTTAACTAATTCTCTGCTGCTATAAACCGCCAGAGGGAGCTACGTACATTTTCGCTTTGAAACATGAGAGGGGAAAGGAGTATCAGATATTAGTGACTACTTTCCGTGCGGGAATGAAATTCATACGATTAATTTATGTATGATAAATCTCGAAAAATGCACTCTTCTACAAATGTGCCACACGAGGTTTATTATTAGTTTATTATTTATTATTAGGAGGCTTATTTCATATTGTTTTATCTTACCTTCATGGGAGGTATATTATTTGCGGAACAATTTTCAATCTTACTCATTGCAAAGAAACTTTACTAAATGCAAACATTTTAGTCGAAATTCCAAACTAATACGAAAATTTAAAAATTCCAAAAATTTAATACAAAAAAAATCATAGAATTATGTAATGTAATTAATCGGACACCAAAATAATAAGCCTTGCATTATATTCTATAATGGATTAAACATTAACAGTTATATTGGCTATTTATAATGGTATTCTATTCCTGTTATAATCAATTGATAAATCTTCTATACCTTGTGTCTGCCAATAAACCACTAGAGATGATTTTAGGCTTACTGTATATTTTGACACCTCTCTCTAGCTCTAATAAAACACCTCCCTTCAGTTCTCAGCCAAATTATGAAATTGTCTATAATTGCTGATGTACAGTTTTGATGGTATTTACTTTGACTATCTATCTATATACTACCCAACATTATTATATATAATGAAGCCTTTGTAGGCTTCTTTAAGTAGAGTTTAATATAAATTTGTAATAGTATATGGAATTCTTCAAATTTTTGTGACTTAGAAAGGGATTTTACCATAAGGTCGATGCTTGCTTGGGGAAGAAATTACCCTCTAAACATATCACAGTCATGCTCATTCATACTCCTACAATGTATCATTTTCCTAACTGCATTGTTAAATGTAAATTTTTTCTGAGGTTTATGGAAGTTAAAAATGAACAGTTCAATAGAAAACGTAGGGTGTGATATTAAATATATTCATTAACAAAGAAAACGTGTATTTAAATGTATACTAATTTGAGAAAAATTATGTTTAGAAATTAGCAAATTATTTTGTTCCTGCAGGTGACCTGAATCAAAATTTTGAAATTTAAAATCTAATCCTAAAAATCGACTTTTAAGTTCTTGCTTTCGTATTGCGAATGTTTCTTTCTTTGGCCTAACTTTTAAAAGGAAAAAAACTCCAAACGCCTTTTGGAAAAATTTCCATCTCTTGTAAAACTTTCTTTTAAAATCAAATAAAACGAATGAATTTCGCGTCTCTCCTTCCTCTTTCCAAACACTCGTATGGTTACCATAAATTCCCTCTTCACTAATGCAACTTACAACAGCTTTCTGCTGTTGAATCGGTAGTACCTTGGTACGGTAGCACATGCTCATATATGCAGCTAGGCGTAATGGGGAAGTGAGGGTTATAAAGATTGCTGACGAAGGGAACTCAGCATTTCTAGGAAGCTACTGCGCCGAAAATATCTGGATCAGGAATCAATCCTGTTATGCCCCCCGTGGCACAATCTTATACGAGCCGAAATAAATCGTACCATCTGTACAAAATTCACGGCTAACCAGTGTAACTTGGAACTTGGATCTGGCGTACATCAGTTTAAATGAGGTCGAGTTGCTGCCTCAGTGTGAAATGTTGAGCAATCAATCTGTTAGATGACATCTGGATGATTTTACCCGATGTGGAATCAATGGAAAGACTGAGGAAGGTCAAAGGATGACAAGTGTGGCTGCGGAGTTCAGGACTCCACCCAAGCATCGTTTTAAGACTCTGGTAAGCCTTTCAAACTACAGGAACATCTGTGCACAGTTCAGCAGTGGTCATCCACGAGCTACTACGGCAGCGGACGACCCGCGTATTGCTCTACAGACAAGAAGGGACAGGCGGAATAAATCTGAAGACACATGGAACAGGCGATTGAACAACCAATATTATGTTTTACCGTGGCCAGGAGGTTGCATAATGGTGGTCTGTTTGGATGATCACCTATACGACGTATGCCATTAACGCCTACTCATGGGGGAAAGTGTTTTCTGTGGTCCAGGGAAACACCATAATTGGGCAGATAATCAATGGGATCGACTGCTCTTTGCGGATGGGAGCAAATGTAGTGTGAGTAGTGATTCTAGACGCATATACATCTGAAGAGAGTGGAAAACACGCAATAACCACTCCAATATCATCAACGCGGACCGGTTTTGAGGTCACAGATCTCACGTTTCGGGAGGTATCATGCTCGGTAGCTGTACTGTCCTTCACATATTGAAAGAAGGTTCAGTAATTGGGGTCCGATACAGTAATGAGGTTCTCCTTCCTTATGTGCGTTTTCTCAGAGTTCTATGGGTCCTCAGTTTCTCTTCATGAACAACAATGCTCCACCTCATCGCACAGTTGGTTTCGAAGAGCTTTTGGAGAGTGAAGATATTGAACGAATGGTCTGCCCGCAAGATCTCCGGACCTAAATCCCAAAGAGGATTTACGGAACTTTCTAGGAAGACACCGGGGAGCACGCAACTTATCGCCTGTAACGATTATCGAGCTGCCACTGGCGCTACAAATTAAATGGAAAGCAATACCTCAAGAACTCATTGACAACCTCATATTCAGCATGGACAAACGATGTGGAACTTGCACATCAGTCAGGGGCGATCATATCACTTATAAAGTCTTAATGTTTCTTGCTGTACACCTGTCACATGGATGTTTCAGCCTTCTGTTGCATTGTGCTTGATGCTAATTTTTCAATAAAGTTCCTTTTCATCCTTTCAATTTTTTTGGGGAGATTGGCTTACATTACCCATGTTCTTATACTTACTGACCTAATGGTATTATTTGTGATGATTTGAAATCTTTCGCACAATGTTATATTGAAAAAAAACATCTCGTTCTTATTTATTGCACACTAGTGTAATAAATAATTAATAGAATCTGGAATCTATTTAAAAACACAAAGTAGCATTATTATAGAAATGCTTTATCTGGTGTTTATAAATTATACACTTTTTGTTAGGCTCAATTTGTAGAATTATATCTCGTCACTTTTATGACACATCTTAAAGTAAAGTACAAAATAAATGTCTCGGAAAGTTCTGTTACGGCAAATCATTGCAGCATATTGGGGAAGAAAAGCTACTTTCATAAACATGAGATTACTAATTGAAAGTTTATTTACTTAATTATTGCGTTTGAAATTAAATTGAATCATAAAATATTAAATATTTAAATTCACATTTAAAAGCTTTCAATAAATTAGGATAAATGTTGTCGGATTTTATAAATATCTCCAGCTAATTTAAAATAACGTCTAATGAAATTCAGATGACAGACTTTGAGTCCTCAATATTTTAATTAAATTTTAAAGGCAGAAAATATGTTTAAAGTTTCCGCATAAAACGGTATATCTGTTTTATATCTAAAAGCAATATCCAGTGTAAACATATTTTAAAAGTTGCAACCTCTATCATTCATTTATAATCGTCTCAGCCTTTGAATAACATGATAAATAATAGGAATTATACGTGTGATTAGTTTAGTTTAATCAGTTTAGAGCTCACTGAGAAATGATTTCAAATGAAATGGGGATGCGTTATAAAAAAACCCTTTCGTGCAGATGCTCTTGGTATTGTGGTATAGCAAGCAGATGTGGAATTAAGGAAAATTAATTAATTAAGGAATTAACGAAACTTCTCTTCGTATAGTGACATGAAGACAAAAGTGTTTTGAAAAAATATCTTTCTTCTTCCTTTTCGATTACAGAGTTTTTGGACCAATATACTTCAAAAGATGAATATTTAGGGAAACTCTCTCCTGCGCGTGCAAAGAGAAGGGCAACACGGGACGTTATTACGCTCATTGCGTTGATATAAATGTCTGGCACTTAAAGAAACCAACGGACCATGTCTGGCCGATGTGCACGTCCAACACACTCAAAAACGGAGCTTTTTTATACTTCTCTTACTGTGATACAGAATTTTAGCATTACGTCTTAAACGATCACTAAATATTAGCAAAGTGCACCTTTAATGTTTACGTTTAATACCTTAAGTAAAATCAGTTCACTATGAACTGGATCTTTGGAAAAAATAATATTATTTAGTAGTAATTAGTTCCTTTCTGACAAGAAGACATTCTATTGGAACAGTAAGCAGCATAGAACATACAGACCGTATCATTATAGCAATGACAAACTTTCAGGAGAGATAGAGTACACCTAGACGATCAGAAATCGCATAGCAATCCATGGAAAAATGCTTTCCTGGTGCTGTAACGACGACAAAAAACGCAAAAAAAGGAAGGACACAAACAGAGAGACAAAACGTGTTAATTACATTTCGTACATCAGAATCCAACAAATAAGAACAAAAACGAACAACGATCGTCATTAAAGAAAGTTTTTGAAATTACAACTCCGGACCGTGGTGCAGGGCTTACTTCTCTGGCGCATGGAAGCTCTGCATCACGAATGAAAGATTTTATGGAAGACGCACGGTTTCTGCATGATGGTACTGATTGTAATTTCGAACATCTTCTTTGATGATGACCAATGTCTCTTTATGTTTTTTTCTTTATTGTTGTATTCTGAATATTAACCATGTTTTCTCACTCCGTTCGCATACTATCCTTCTTGACGTTTGTGTCGTCACTGCCGTTCCAGGAAAACATTTCCGACCATACATTGCTAAGGCATTTCTGATAGTCTAAGTGTACTCTATCTCTCCTGAAAGTTTGTCACCACTATACTGATACACCCTGTAGGTGGTAACAAATGCAAATGCTTTCTTATGTATTGGTTCTTAACGAATCGATTTCAATTCTAAATCACAATAATATTTTGTAGTTATCTGCTTACAGATGTTTCATACATTTATATATTATTGCGTTATTTTCGCATTTTCGTGCCTCTGTAATGCATGCGTATGGTAGTGATTTTATTTACATTTTGCATCGTAGTTTGTAGAATTATTATTCCGGATGCCTAATGCTAACAGGTTTTAGCACGTAATTTATCTTGCAACCTAACGTTTGTGCTACAGAATTTTCCAACGGTAATTATGATGCTCAAAGTGTTGTGATCAATATATTATGCTATTTAGAAGTGAAGAGGCCACCTATTATTTACCCTAATCGAGTAGGTATTAACTCCATACATTAACTAGAAAACCAATAAATTTCTGTTATCCTCAAATCGTGATGAAACTGTGACCTCAGCCAGCAGGGCAAGTACGGCCGTCGCCGGCTGCATCAACGGTACTCCTACCTTTCAGCATTAAAGGGTGTTGGAAACCGAAAAAGCTTCTAAAAATGGTGATTTGGGATTTTTGTATTTGAAAATTCTCTACACTTTTAGATTTCTAAAATTATCGTACTTTAATCTCTATGAAAATCAGAACTGTAAAAAGTTTAGTTTGAATTCATCATCGAATGCTTTCATAAAAGAGGATTTTTACGTAAAACGTAATGTGATTATTTTTACACTATGTACCTTTTCTCAGAAACTGCTGCTTCACAGGAAGTTCCTGAGAAACTAATCACAGATATGCTAATTTTTTATGTCTTATTTTTTATATTTCCTAATATTTAGTGAAATAGCTTTTTCTGATAAACTAAGAAAAAAAAATTAACAATTTGTTTTGTGAGAAAAGTCCTAAATATTACTATGCCTAATACAATATTCTACAAATTACTATAAAACTCAAAATAGTTTAAAATTCCATTTAAGTATAATCAAATAGGTGTGTTTTAATTACACAAAAAATTCCAGACGTGTATCTACAACAGAGTTTGAGAAAAGATACATCAAATTAACATTGATAAAATTAACATTGTCGATATAGGGCACTCCGACTCCTCTTAAATCAGCTCATGTAAAATGCATTTCATTGTAGAGTCATTAGGATTTATTTGGAAGCAGGAGAGGTGAAAAATGAGCAATGCCCTCCCTGGGACTAGAACCACGGATCTCTCGAATACGCGCCGAGCGTGCTGACCACTACACCACGAAGAAGGAGGAAGAGATACCTTATAACATGTTATACATACCGATACATAGTTGTGCAGGTGCATGTTTCATGGCGTTAGCTATTGTAGAGGGTACAGGCATAACGTTTCAGTTTCATTTGTGTATTACCAGATTATTATTATTATTGTTTTGCCCATGTTTCGACGGATAGTAGATTTCCTCGCTGGTATGGTACACAATTCCGCTTGTTTCGCCTACGTGGTACCAAACCATTTTTACCGCTAACTCACTTATTCACTCACTCACCTGATTAATACTTTAAGGGAATCAAATTAATTACGCTTTTGAACCAGGTTCCAGCTGTTTTCAACACAACATAAAAATTGAAAGTCCTCACCTCATCAGTAGAAGTATCATCGGTGCCATAGGCTAAATTTGAAAAGCTTCTTAAGCTATATGCAAAAGAAGATAAATAATAATAACCAAATTTAAGTATGTAATATTCCTAAGTGTTCGTGGGCAAAAGTTTAATTTTAGCGTCCTCTGACAACAGATGTATTGACCTCCCCAACGTCTTTATTTCATACAAGTTAGAGTTTAAACAAGGAATAGTTCAAACTATAAACAATACAATGTAAGTTTTGCAATTCTTGAATATCAATACTAATGCAATAATTAAGTACAAAATAATTACAACAATTAATTGGAAACAATTACAAACTGATTATTAAAAATGTTATTCAGTTTCCTTGGAATAAATAAATTCCACAAACTTTGAGAGTTCTTCCTCGATCCGTAATCGTAAGCATTAATAGCTTTTCTTCAGACAGTGCTTGTGAAAACAGTTTTAGTATTTTGCACTTATGTTTGGGCATTCTATAATCATGAAATGTATCCGCCATTGTGTTTCCACAATTGCATGAGCAATGGGTACCTTTCAGATTAAATCTATTAAAATATTTGGGGAATGCACCGTGATTTGTCAATACTTGATTCAGGAAGAACTGGAAAAAATATCTCTTTTTTGAATCTCTAGGGAAGAATTTAAATGTAGTTTTTTCACTTCAGTCCACCTTTCTTGCCAAATTTCTATTCCTTTTTTCTTATCCAGCGGATTATATAAGTTAGTAGCATCTTACATTCAATTACAGAGTTTGAATATATTCCTGATTTTGCTAATTCGTCAAAATTTTCATTTCCAGTAGAACCTTGGTGCCCTGGAATCCAACTCAATCATGTCCTCGTCCTTGAAAATATCTTTATAATTTCTAAAATCCTTTTTTTAAAAATATTATATTTGTAAAGTTTATAATAATTTTATTAACAGTTATTTTAAGTTATGCAACTTTCCTATCTTTCTAGTTTCAGATTACAATTTCCTACCAGAATGTAATTTCAGAAGCGCAGTGGATAAAAATTTGTAAGAGTTCTATTTAAGTCGATGTTTCACAGACTTCGGGAGAGAGAGTCTGTTTCCCTCACTAGCGCGCGTTTGCCTTTTGGCTACGTTCTCTCTTAGGTACTACGCTCGGCCATACTTTAGGCCCTTGCTTGGCTTCGTCGATTTAATTAATATTAGGTGCCAACTACTTAGAGTTCTGATAGCTTCGGCTATATCTTTCAGATAGCTTCAGTTAAGCTTAGTTCAGTTTGAATCCATAACTATTTAAGTTCAAGCCCAAGTGGAGGATATGTGCACGTTCCGAGTTAGGAACTGCTTGTATTTATTCTGAGAAATAAAGGATTGTTAACCCTTCTTAAGTCTTACGTGTTTATTCATAAACTCAAGCGATTATTCGCTTGTTAGTGTTTGTGGGTTTCTAAGATTGAACATTGAATTAAATAAAGTAAAACCCCACATATTTATCAATTGAATTTAGTACTGTATAACTATCCAAATAAATATTTGCATGTAATATATTATCTTTAATCCAATGTAAAGCTTTTAGTAAAGGCATTGTTTCAGCCTGAAAGACTGAACATCTATCTAGTGAAAAAAAATCATCCTTCCTTAAAAGTACCATCTTGGTAAATAGAGAATCCTGCACCAGTTCCATCATCATTTTTGGATGGGTCTGAGTATAAATCAAAAACAATGTTAAGTGGAGAGATTAAGGTTCCACTTAAAAACCTTAATTTTATCCTGGTGTTGTAGCCACTTCGAATCTGGACTTTCTATTTCTTCTTTATTAATACCTATATCATCAAATTCTAAATTTTACCAACCTCTACTAGTTCTTTCTATGTCTAGCTGCATATCAAATGGAATCACACCTGCTAAAACTTGAAGAGATGATGTAGAAACTGTTTTATAGCATCTTGCCTTACCCTCATTTTAATGGTGGGAGTTTTTTCACGATGCTGCGAAAGCATAACTACGATTCTTGCAATTGCTCTTATATATAATTCATTAATTACCGTTTTAGATATATCACGCATTCGTAGCAACATATAGATATCTTACTTGCCTTTTCTTTTAGATACTCCATATGAGGCAAGCATGTTAAATATTCATCAATAATTTCTCCAAGATATTTAATCGTTTTCTGTCGTTTTATACTTTCACCATTCATCATAATTGTCGGAGCTGCTAGTGACGTGATACACATTTTAGCTGTTATAAACATTGAACTTGATTTTTCAGGAGAAAATTCGAGTTCTCATATTTGTGCCTATTCTTGCAACTTTCACAGAGCTTGTTTAGCTCTGTTCTGGTCATGTACATATGCACTACCATTTATTAAGAATAGTACATCATCAGCATACCCTTATATAAATACTCATCTCCAAAGCAGACAAAGCAAAATTCATAACAATATTCCAAAAGAAGGACCCAAAGCTGGAGCCTTGTACTCAGCCCTTTTCTTGAGATTTGTAAAACATTTTATTATTCATTTCATATTGTATTTTCCGATCTTCCAACATATCTACAATTATTCTATAAATATTTCCCTGGGCAACCAAATTTCCTTAATTGCATAAGAAGGAAAGATGTTAAATGCACTTTTCATATTCAAAAGAGATAATATTTGCGAATCTTTTATTTCTTCTATTGTCCTCAATGACATTTATTATATCCCTTATTGCAACTGAAGTACAGTCACCTGAGAGGAAACGATATTCACCATTGACTGACTATATTATTCGAATATAAAAAGTGACTGTCTTGTCGTTATCAATTTATCTAAAAATCCCCACCAAACATTCAGAAGATATATTGGTCTGTAAGCAGCTGGTGAATCTCCTGCTTTCACCTCTTCAGAAAATAACACTAACTTTTCTAGTTTCCAAAATTTTGGAAAAATATCTCTCTTAAAAAGTTCATTAAACAATGTTGTCAAAAGTTCAGAATTAGCATAAAATAATTCCAAGATTATTTCTCTTGGCTGTTTATCAATACCCGATAGCTTTCCCGGGTTTAATGATTTAAACGTATATTCTACTGCATCGTAACAGAAATATCATCCATTGCTCCATAGGTAATGCTTTTCTAATAGTTTCCACCAAAACAACTCCAAGACTTCAACTGAAGTAAAGTCTGCATGCTACGTTTTGCAATTTCATAATGCACACCAAAGGGAGAGCTGGAACAGATCTTAATTAAATGTGTTTTCCATGAATTTCATTTTACTCGTAATAACTATTTCTTATATTTCGCTAAGTCTTATTTATAATTTTTTTTATATTCTCCTCTTAATTCTTCAGCATAAGTACATTTTTGAAAACGTCTTCTTTCAGCCTTTACTTTCGGCTACTTTACTTTCAGGCGCGTTTCTAAAAACAGATAATGCTATTTAAACTCTTTATGTTGCACTGTTATTTTATTCTTCAAAGAGGTATGAACCTCATCACAAATCTTTTAGATCTTCTGTATCCATTTCTCAATAAGATTATTTAAACCAGCAGTATCTAATATTACTTTTGGTTTTTTTTAGAGAACAACTTCGTACATTTTTCTTTTAATTTGAGCCAATCCGTCTTCTAGTGAATATATCATCCTCTTGATCTTGGAAAAATCTTCATTGAGCTAATTTTAAAAGCAATATAGCAGAGTTCGCTACAAGGTTCATAGTCTAGGAGTGTCCAGCTCTTTATAGATACTATGTTTGAAGAAGAGAGAATGGCTTTGACATCTATCCAGCTGGTACCCAACAATAAGTATTAGTCGTTGGTCTATTTGGGTCATTTCCTACGAAAACCCATTTACAATGAAGAACTTTCTGAGTAAATGACCTTGTGGGCCTTCAAATGGTGAACCCAATAGTTCACTTTTTGCATTAAAATGCTCTAGAAAAAGTATATAATTATTATTATCGATAAAACTATCAAGTTCTATTAGCAATTCTGTCAATTTAGCCAAGTCTTCAAATGTCGAACTATAGCAATTCATAATTGCCAAGCATTTCTATTCCAGTTCCATTTGTATTTTCTTTTAAGTTTCTCATTGGTATAACTGTTTATTAAGTTCAAATTCAAATTCGGAACTATCGTTGCTTGTTTAGGTACTGAGACCGCATGACAAATAAGCTTACAATGAAAAGGAAAATCCAAGGGTTTTCCATCTGTATAAAATGGTCTTCAATAAATACCAAAGCATATTTTTGTATTTATGTTTTTAACTGTGAAGTAGCTGCCTGAGAGAATGCTAAATGTATTTGAATAGCTCTTATTGAATCACTAGTAGGGTTTTTACACATAATTAATTCGTTTTTTTAATCTATGTATTTCCATCTGTCTTGAGAGCCTGACTTTAAATAGCTCGAATGATCAAAATAAAGTTGTTGCACATATTGGCATTTCGTTCAGCATAATTTATACATTTTTTTGTCTTATTTCTCACACGTTTTAAAACACTTTGTGACCAGTTGCTCCGCATCGGAGAATGGCCTCTTCTGTTTGATAGTTTCTTGAACTGTGTCTATATTGGCATTATTTGAAACACTGAATAGATTTTATATATTCTTTTATACTAAAACGATCCTAATTCAGACAAGCTTTTCGCATTTTCATAAGACGTTTAAATGCTTCTGGAAAAGTTTCGAATATCCAATGATTAATTCCCTTTTGCTTTACTGGAAATTTTGCATTTTAGAACTATATTCTATTCCTTCATTTTGCGTTACTAAGCTCTGCTTCAATTCCTCATTTGTACCTTCTTTGAGGATATGATATATTATAACTCTTGGTAATCGTTTTTGAGGATGTGTCGTTTTAAATATATCCTTTAATACTGCAACTTGATTTATCTCAGATTCTAGTGTTTCAAGATCTTGTGTCCTTATTTCTTTCTGTAAGAATGCCTTCTTTCGAGACCTGCATTATTTGTTTAGTTCCAATTTTGAGCGTTGTTGTATCAAGGATTTTCAAAAGTTTCTTCGTAATATTTTCATTTCCCCCCTTCTTTTGTAGGGAAGAAAATAGCAATACGTTGCTTTTCAGTCTTCGTCGTCAGAGAACCATCCCATACAGGTCGTTTAACTATTTCTACATCAGTCTGTTCTTTCGTTTGCTCTGAAATTTGAACTTTTCCTTTGAGTCTTTCATCTCATTCATTGTTCAGTTAATACATTATACATCAATTGAAACTGGTGTCGAATGTCTGCAGCAACTACTTTGCTAATACCTTATAAGGTTTTCTCCCACCTCCTTTGCATGCCTTCGTGGTGTAATGGTAAGTACGCTCGGCGCGTATTTCGAGAGGTCCGTGGTTCGAGTCCCGGCGAAAACGTTGCTCATTTTTCATCTCTCCTGCTTCTAAATAACCTAATGATGCTACATCCTGAAAATTTGTTTTTAGGGCAGTTTCTAAATTTACGATATAAGCTTGTCCCTTTTCAAAAATGACTTTTGAGCTCATTTTTATTATATTCATATTGAAAGATGCCATATTTGTCACAGGGTATTTACCGACCTGGTAGCCTGGGTTTCACAACAGGTCAGCTGTAGTAGACTGATTTTGCTCAGGCCTTTGACCCTCCGGTGAGGAAGCCCCACGACCATGCCAAGGTGCCCGATCCCCAAATGAGAATGAGCATTGGAAAATTAAAATTTAGATTAATCAGGTATTCACTTTTTATTATATCAAAGCTAATCGCATTTCAAATTCACAATCCAATACTGTAGAACTTGCCCCATTTTTCTTCCCAATACAGCACAAAGAAGGGAAACAATTACAAAGTGCCTGACGGAAACAAAAAAAAATGTAAAAATGTCAATGGACAGAGTAAAAAGAAAACAACTGAAGGCTTTTCTACCTAGCAAACACTGTTGCTAAAAGCGAAAAAACTGACGTATTGTATATATCTAATAGCTTTGGAGAAGAATAGATTAGAATTAGTATCACTACATTAACTACAAAAGTTTACCTTTTAAGGTAAATACATCCTCAAACATTTACTCTCTTGGTAAAAAGAAGATGTTTGAGAATGCGAATAACCCCAAGGAAATTTAGCTTTGTTAACGACATTATTTTGTAGAGTATAGTATTTTTTGGTAGCATACACTAAGTCAAAACTCTTTAGATACTTGGAGCAAATCATCACTTCGTCTGAGAATTAAATAGCTTTAAGGTTTAACAAAACGTTTTATTAGGTTAAAATAGGAAGTAAATGCACGATTGGTTCCTACAAATCAAGCTAACTGGTATATAAATGATTTAACGCAATTTCTCATCGACGTGGCTACTTAAATGTCGTCAAATGTAATGGAAAGCCGGATAATGCAATGTTAACTAAGCTATTAGAAACCTAGTAAGGTAGCCTCAAATGGCAGAAACATGCTCTGGCCTGCAGTATAAAAATCTCACCTTAAAACTCTCGAACTAATTTGCATTTCGTTAGGAAAATGGTAAGAGCCGTGACAGCAAAGATCTAAATCATAAAATAACTGGTTATTCAAAATAATAATAACTTTACAATTTCCATGACTTTTTAAATACTTTCAAAATTCTATAGTTTGGTACATCTAATTACTATTATCTGCATAACGGGAGGTATACTTAAATGAAATATTAAGAGGGAAACTAGATTTTATTCATATTACATATGAGTGAACAACAACAAGTACAAAATATCTAAGTATTATTGTTATAAGCGAAAAGAGTATTCAGGTAAAAAGCAACCATTGCAGCATAAAAAATTATCTCTATGTATAGATATTATATCTTTTGAGAAAATGTGAGAAGTGAAGTAAATAAAAGATTTAGTTATCTTAGTCTGATCTAAAATTTAGTTTATTAAACACTTGAAACTACGGACAGACAATAAGACGGTGTTCATTTATTTAAAATAAAAATTTCTTTGAGAAAATGTGTTTACGAGAGATGAGTGAAATTTTATATGACCACAAAAAGACAACTTTAGACAACACTGATCTTCACGCATAACTCAAATAAATCTGAGATGCGTTTTAGATAAACTGTATCAAATTTGTTACAAACAAGAAGACTGAAGTGTGTTACGTGTAAGTTTTGGTTGCGTTGGATTACAACACCTCATTTGAGTTTATTCCTTCGCTCGCATTTCTGTTTTTGCTTCTAAAAATTGAGGAACTGTTTTACATGAGAATGAGCAAGTGTTTCATTAAAGGTTATCCATATAAAAAAGATAATATATGCTGAAAAAATGGAGTCTTGATACGAATGCTGACTTTTGAATTCTTGCACCAAAAATGCAAACTAACATTTAGTTTTTCTCAAAAATTAGTAATTTAGTTTAAAATAGCTTTTTAACTTTGCGTAGTTTCTTGGTGTTCTAAAAACTGTTAGGCGATAATGACAAATAATTGCCATATTTGGAATCAACAATAAGAAACATACTGGAAACAGTTAAGCAAGTCACAGTAAGGAGAGCCACTTTTCGAATGAAGAACTGTGGAATTAATTTTATTAAATTTAATAACATAAGTTACATGCCATACGTCTTGCATTCCAAACTCTGTCTTACAAAAACATTCTAAATTTTGTCGTTAAATTGGTAAAAAGCAAATATAATAAATTAATTACACAGACATATTTTATTTACAAATTGTACGGATTTTTTTTGCCATTCCGATGGCAGGGCATATGTTCAGAGGCAACTCTTTAGGCGTAACAAAGTCTACGAGCCTTTATCTGTTTTGTGACCGAAAACATTTCCTAGAGTGCAACAAAATGGCTAAAGAGAAACAACCCGCGAGAAGGGAGGAGGACATAAACAATTAAACCTTACATGGGGTTTGTAATTCAGACGTTAAGAGTTCAGAGTAGTAGTCAACTAGCTGTGCGGAGTGTAAAGTCATGTTTTTCAACACAAAATTATATTTTGAAAAATCATGCTTTCTTATAACTTAGCATTTAAAGTATGTATTTGGATAGTTTATCATAAATCGCATATCTATTAAGTTAAAAGAAAGCACATTTATTAGTTTTATTTATACTAAGATTATATATTTAATTCTTTCTTAGTTTTTCATACAAAACACCGAATGAAAATTTCAAGCTTTATATCTGTCCATCTTTATATCTGAAGCAAAATATGGTACCTTATTTTACATATAAGTAAGCCTAAACTCTTAATATGAATTTGAAGGCACTGCGATGCACACCCGTTGGGACGAGCATATTAAATGATAATTTAACAATAATCAACAATCCTGTATGTTTGGTCATCGAAATACGAAATTTTCACGCCAGAATTTCATTCTTGGATACAAAAAAAATTAATAGACATTATGAATTAAAAAATTACTAAGTTTCAGAAAGTCATTAACGTCACCTTAGGAAATCTTTCCCATCAGAGATAAATTCAAATTTAATAGCTTAATATGCATCTCGCAAAGAATGAAAAATATATTTTCCGCTATTTCATATCGAACATATATGTTTGGAAATAAATTTTCATTTTTTCTTACTTTTTAAGTCATTTATAATCCATTTTGAAAATATCTCTTTTAAATTTCGAGGATACACTACCTACTTCTGAAGACTATCTTTACAACCTCAATAAAGTAATTACATGGACGACAATTTGCGTGATGTCTTCAAAAATGCAAAAATTTCCCTCGAAAGAATAATCAAAAGCGCTCAAACTAATGAATTCATTAACAATCAAACGAGAAAAATAAATTTGTGATTCATTGGTTAAAACTCATTGGCACAATTTCACTGATGAGCTGCACTATTTTTATTGCCGAAAGTGAAGAAGTGTTAACAAATTGACACTGGGGATGGGATCTCATTAGAACTGCTTAATTTAGTAGTTACGCAATGTTTCCGTTCTTGATTTTCAAAGAAAAATAAAATCCCTGCGGAAAAGTGAAATTATCAAATGTATGATTACAACTTCCTTTATTTTTCCTTTTTTTAAGCACATTACATCGATGTTTTTCTTCAGGATCAAATACAGTTTTTGAAATATTTAAACAATATCAAGATTTAAAAAACGACAGCGAAAACATCATACGAATGGAAGCTGTCTCAGAAAATTTGGTCTGGGAAAGTGTTTCCGATATGTTTTACCTAAAGTCACGATGTGGAATCGCTAGGCAATTATTTTTCAGCAGAAGACGTGAAAAATATTCAATGACCCTCTCCGAAACTTGAACTCCGGTCTTTCCGATTGCCAGCCGGGCGTGTTTTCCAACTCCACCACGGAGGAACGCGGTAAGGAGGGAGGAAAACCTTATAAAGTTTCTATGAAACTTTTAATTTTATAATTTGAAAATTGATCGCCTAACGTTTATCGTGCAAGACGCAGTTTTTTAAGTCATTTTCCAAATATCATGGGACTTCAGAACTGATGAACGCTGGAAATTTGCATTCCTTCTACGTCTGCAGTTTACACATATCGTCTTAATTTTTATTTATTAATGGTTTTAATTCATATGGGTTTCTTGAAAATTACTTGAAATATCATTTAACTGCATTTTGTTCCGATGAAGCTAATATCATGTTAGGAAGAAAATGAAGCACTGTAATCCTGCAAAAATTTAATAACAATATAATATGGTGCCATTATAAACTGCAATTAGCATTAGAAGATTTGATAAGAAATATTAATGAAATGAATTATTTTGAAATATTTCTTGATAAATTATGTGCTATTTATCACCCGTTCCCCCAAAATTATCGAGAATTTTATGATACTGCTGCAGATTCTAATGCCGAAATATTCCAAATTGGCCATTTGTTTGGACTATTAGGGACAGCAGATAGTTTATTAACGGCTTTTTGCTGTGCGGAAGGAACTATCTAGCTAAATGCAAATATTTTGCTAAAAAAATAAATTTATATGTTCTCGAAACCGAAAGTTGATTGTGTTATTTTTAAAGGATTTAGGATTGATGATTAACGAACCATACAACTATCATATATCTTACATTTTGTTTTTTCTAATAATTATTAATCGGAAGTAAGGTATTTCATTAAAATTGGAAATTTTGTTTCTATAGGATAAAGCAAGAGCACTTTGTTAAAATTTTCGCTTCTAATCACTGATTACAAATGGAAAGCTACCGGTATGTCCAATTACAATCTATTTTTTGTGGGCCTGTTTCCCATGAAGAGGTGATTTCAGCATAGTGGTCAATCTTAACATCTGTTTCTCTATAGCAAACGAATTTTTCCATGGTCATGATATTCATCATGAAATGTGAGTATTCATCCTCCATCTTCAACTGCAAAAGACTCCCTCCAAAGAAGAATTAAATTTTATGTGTTATTTTTATTGTGTTATTCTATTATCCTGTGTTCTTCATGTACGTATCTTGTACAGCAACAAAGACGAAAGGTAGTAAATTTGTAGCATATTTAGAAATTTCTGGAACTGTATCTGTTAAAGACAGGAATGGCAAAAATTTTAATTAATTCGAAAACTTTCCAGAAAATTGTTCAACAATTATTGATACTACTTTAATTCCTCGTTAAAAGGCTGTTTAAAACAATGTTTCGTTTACTTATAAACAGCAATATACAAATTTATAAATAACGTTATTTCCTTCACTTCAAGTACAATTCTTTCCTTAAAAGTCAGCGTATATAACTTATGTTTGGGATTAAATTTGCATTTTAAACTATCTGTTTTTCATTCGAAGCTAAAGCATTTGAAAATTTAAAAGCACGTGTAAATATTTTATATATGAATGGTACTTACTTTTCAAATATGTGAGTGCATTTCATCAGTCATGTTCTTAACTGTAAAACGTAAACCGGAAAAAACCTTCAACGTATTTTCTGAATACATTATTCAAAAGAAATCTTTTCCGCCATGAGTAATCCGTAATGCTCTCATTTACGTAAATTATTAAAGAATTTTAAATTAATTATGGTATCCACGTATGTTAAATTTGCAACGTGCCGAAACAGGGTTTTCTAAAACAATTTACCTAAGTAAAGTCATTTCAGTGTTCAGAAGTAACTTTAGATAATACACATAGCATGATTTATTCAATGCTAAATCTCAATACTTTACTCTGGCGACTGCGTGATTGATTAGCCTAAACGTATGGCGTCAGTTACTTATTTTTTCACACCTTAATGCATTTTTTTCTATTCCTCAGAAGCAACGAGGAATTATTTGACTTTATCCTTTCCTTGTTGCGTATTCCTTCTGAATATATTTCTAGCATAATACAAACAATAATCTGTTTTCAGAGATAACAATGAATGTTCGAGAGCTGTTGTTTTAAATCATTTATCATTTTCATGGATCTGCTGGATTGAGTCATTGCACTCTAGGGAAACATAAATGAGAATTAGCTTATATAACGATTTGCTGCGTTTAGCTCGGAAATTTAAGGCATGTTTTCTTTGAAATATATTTCAGACTTAAAGAACAATGCTGAAAGAATAGAGATATATAGACATGCTTAGACCTAAGTTATTGTCTGTGTCTAAAGTGAAACACCGTCATGATTCAATTCAAACGTTTTGAAGAAAAAAAATGCAGACTGCAGTTGTGCTACATATTTTTATTGCCTGTCTGCAGGACACCCTATAGCTAATAGATTTATCGTGAACCGATTATCGTATTTCATTTTATTTATAACTTGAAGACATATATATATATATATATATATATTTGTTTTATTGAAAATTTAAAATTCCTTGTGCACCACATAGTATTACACAAGGCTTACGAAGGCAAGTAAACAAACAAGCAAATACAATAACACAACACAAAATAAGTAAACTTACAAATTCACAGATGACACGTACGAGATAAATTACAATGCCAAGATTAAAGATAAATTAGAAGATAATTACAATTACAAGATTAAAGATAAATTTAAGATAAATTGAAGATATATTAGAAGCACATTAATGGTTTTCAATTCAGAAAAGCTAAACATTTTAGATTTCATGTTTTTCTACATTGTACTTTTTTTGCTTTCAATTCGAAAATCGAACCAATGACAAAAATCGAATCTTCAGGTTTTCTCGCCATATATTTCTAGGTTAATTTGGATTGGCTTCGCTAAAACATTACACGCTTGAACTTTCAACATAAAATTTTAATGGAAAACGTTCCTTATTTCAAATCCGCAACTATCTTATCTTCGAAACGTTTTTAAACATAAAACTAAATAGTTAGATAAACTAAATAGTTTTCATTATTGACTTACAAAAAGAAAAAGAATCAGATTTGGGAACGATAACAAGGTCTAGAAATTAAATCTGTCATTTCCATATTTTATGTACTTGCCCTAAATAGCTTTAGAAACTCAAATATTTATAAATGCAGAGGGAAACCAATCCGCTTATTCTTGTCCAGCCCAGTTTCGTGTAGTATTTTATTTGGAAAGGTTTAGCTAAATTTAAAGAGCTGCTTTATGAAAAACTGTCCTAAAAATGAAATACGTTTTACATTCACTTCAAGTTTAAAGACTTAGAACACATGAACATTTTATTGAAACTGGAAAGTGAACATTTTATGTTTTACACGTACATATATATAATTCTTAGAACAACTTCTTATTTGAAATAAGAAATATCGTCTGCTGCTTTTATGCGTATTCTTCTTGCAAAATGTCACATGTAAACTAGATGTGGATTGAAGAATGCGCTTTTGCATTTTCCAAAGAGAAGTGTTCCTACTCCATAATTAAAAAAGTTATGAATTGCATGGTATTGAATTTTGTAAATGCAAAATAAGCAACATTATTGAATGGAAAGGCAAAAATATCAATCACTATTTCAGCAAGAAAAAATGTCTCCAAATAAATAATCGAAAATTATGTGTACAGTATCTAATGCTTCTAATGTTAAATCTCTGGCAACAAGAGAATACCTAACGCAGAAATCAACTGTAAAGCCTTTAAATATATCAGTAGCAATAATAATTAAAGTAATAAATCAAGACGTATAATTTAAATAAGTTAACAAACATAATATTCATCAGTTTTTGCCGAAATCTGGGGCTCAGCACACAAAAATTTGTAAACCCCTGTATGAAAACTATTTAGTAGGATATAAATGGAAATATAGTGTGACCCTTAATGAAGTCTATGTTTGCCTAGTGACTAACTAATTTTCAAGAAATGTGGGAGTGCAAAATCTTTCGTATTATTTCTTTATGAATGAAGTTATGGTTTCGCCTTCACCGAAAACCATTCATGTCAAACCAAAAGATGTTTTGATTATTGTTTTAACGGTATTTCCTTCTTATGTTATATATATATATATATATATGAACAGCTGATGAAACAGATGTGAGTGTGAGTATATATATATATATATATATATACTCACACTCACACATGTATTCACAAAAGTACTCACTGGCGTTTTCTTTCGCAGACGTAGGTTGTAGATATACTTCCAATTACAAGAACGTTTTAACTGACACAAAGATTCATGTTATTGTATCTTTTTCTTAAAAATATTATTTTTTATAAACTACAATATCCGTCTTTTTACACGTTCTTCTCTGGTCCCTATACGTATGTTTAAAAAAATATTTTACTCGTTGTAAAAAATAGAAACACAAGAAGTTTGACTCCTGTACGAGAAAAAAATGACCGAGATATTTAACCTGAGGGTTTAAATATAGAACTTCATTATTTAGCTACAGAATGCCAAAACATACAGTCAAAATAGGCATTTCTGTGCTTTACTTGCAATTCACTTAAATAAATAAACGGTAAGATCAAATAGTTCGTTGAAAACGCTACCTAAGTTCATTTAATTAAATATCGTAAGTTAAACCATTAGGATACAGCCCGAATAAAGCAAAGGCAAACATCAGACTACCCGCATTTTTCTATTTATGCTGTCTTCCATCAAATTAATGGAAGCATGCAATCTTCTGTATTTCATCATGAAGAGATGATATTATGTTTAATTGATAACTTTATTATGAAATAAGGATATATTAACAATTCAGGTATATAAGGCATTTAACTAAATCGCAAAAACTAATCTTAGTCTATCAGAGATCTTACAGAATCTACCTCGCAATATTCTTTATGATCTTCAAATCGAATAAATGAATTCTCACTGTTAGCGCAAAGATGATAAAGCATGGAAATTTACGTCATTTTTTCTGGCGCGGTTGAATGCAGGAATATTATTAAACTCATTAGCAAGAGAAATAAGTATGATAGATGACATACAAATAACTTAATTCTGAACTTTATATAGCTTCATTACATGGTAGTAATATTGCCTTATAAAAGATTCATACATAACATATATGGGATTATGAGGAATATTTCTTTATAGGATTGTATTGTAGGTGAAAGTGTCACGTGAGACACGATCCTGGGAGAAAGTCCCATCTGGAATAGAACAACGGTGGTGTTTTGAACCGTATCTTTTCTTGTGACTAACATTTGTTTGAGATATAACTTAGTAAAGGCCAAGACCAATTCCATTCGAAAATGCAAATAAATCAGTCAAATGGAAACAATACGTAACGAAAAACCTGAAGTAGAAGATGTCTGTGAGAAATGATAAAGCATTTCACCTGATGCAATCCACAGAAAAACGATAGCAATTTTGAGAACGCAAACCATATAAAAGCGTGGAATATAAGGGCAAGGAAACATCACGGCTGGCATGCGAAGTTAACTATCCAACAGAGCTTGGAAAGTTACGAAAGTGGTGAGAAAGGCGTGGCTGCTGGTTATGTACTGGCTTAAGGATACTGGAATGGCTGACAGTAAATGTGCATTAACAAGCAAATCAGGCATATGTCTGTAGGAGGAGACTGAATCCAGAACAAAGCAATTTTGAATACTAATAGCCGAAAGATAGGAGGGTACACGAAATAAAAATTAAAGTAAAAAGTTAAGAATTAAAAGTTTAGTGATTGAAACAAATTAATAATTAAGAATCTAGTACTGGTGAACTAAAACAAAGTAGGTTGTGCGAAATACAACTCCTGGGCTTCTTCTTTTGGTCTGATCCGCAAAATCGTCATCCATATTAGGAATCATTCTCCAAGTTAGTTTTCTTAAAG
This sequence comes from Stegodyphus mimosarum, assembly GCA_000611955.2. NCBI lineage: Eukaryota > Metazoa > Arthropoda > Arachnida > Araneae > Eresidae > Stegodyphus > Stegodyphus mimosarum. Next base: position 211,252 of record KK119230.1, on the reverse strand, counting down.
ATATTTCTTGCTAGTTTTGCCGCATATTCGCCCATTTTTTCGACATTTGATTCTTCATTATTTGCATTATTACGAAAGAATAATCTACTGTGATTTGCTTTAATATTTTGCATAACTTGAATTCCTTTTCTCTAGTAATCAATTAGAAAACACCAGATCGTACAGGCGTATGTTATTAGTGTACGCAAAATGGTCTTATGCATGAGTTACTTTTTTCGAGACAGAGTAAGGAGTTTTGGGCAACTACGTGTGATTTTAGAAATCCAAAACTTATTACAAACATATGCTATGTGTGGGATCCATGTGACTCGTTTGTTTAATATAAAACCAAATTATTTCACTTCCTTGGTCCATGGAATAATTACATTCAACATACTGATGTTTTGATCGAAATTCCTTTTTTTTCGTGAAGACTACAGCTTCTGAACCTTTCTTCTGGTATTTATGTTACATTTTGTGAGCCGGATTCCAGTGAATGAATATGTTCATGTAACGCTTAAAAGATTGAACTCAGAGACGCATTTCAGAATAGGACAAGAGTATCATGTGCACATATTGAAAGTATAGTATTTGGAGCTTGTGCGATGTCGTTCGCATGAAATGAGAATAACACAGGGCTAAAGAATGAACGCTGTGGTACGCCCGCCAATATTTACGGCGTGTGGCGTATGTGCTGTTATAACGAACGACAAAATTTCTAGCATAAAGATAGGAACGAATGATGTTAATGATGTAATCTGGGAAGCCGAGAGTAATTAATTTCTAGGTGACTTCTTGTATCATAGCCATACACGATCAAAAGCTTCGATATATCGAGGAAGAGAACTGCTGTAATCTCACTATTGCTTAGACCTTCGGAGATAAATTCAGTTACTCTGTAGAGTGCCTACTTCGAGGAGTGCTTTCTACGAAAACTATGTTTCTGAGGGCTAAGGATATTATTTACTTCTGTGAAACTATTCATGCGATGTAGTACAATTTCTTCTGCTATTTTACTTACCGACTATAACAATCTTATTGGCCTATAAGCAATAGGGTCAACAGGATCCTTCCCGGGTTTTAAAACTTTTGAAATTATCGTTGTTTTCCAGTTGGTTGGAAAATGTTATATCTTGATTACTATGTTGATAATTCTGGTGAACTTGCATACACGGGGGCATCATTAACTCTTGGCCCCTATTTTTATCAAACAAAATAAGGCACATATAGGTAATTATAAATACGCGTACTATTCTAGATACGTTATACAATTTTTCCATATAATCCTCGCACTAAATCAAAATAATTGTCCCATTCAGAACTAAGTTCGAGATGCTCCTGTGGTGGGATTTGCCCGCCTCAATGTGGAACCACCGTCAAACTGCTGTTTTGGTTTCACCGTTGACGTGATTCTATGTCCTGCCAGGAAATTCTTCAGCGAAGCAAAAACATATAAATCACTGCGGAAAGGGTCCGACTTTATGGCGGGTGGTTCAGACTCTCCGAATGAAATGACCGGGGTTTTGTCTGCGGTTCGGTCTGCGCGTAGTTTCGTCTGCACCTGTTAGTAGCCCGCAAATGTGAGAATGTGTAGCAGTAACTATCGTCATTAACGGTTGCGCCGCATGGCATGAAATCCAGCAGAAGCGGTAATAATGTGATTCACTAAAACGTCACTCTCCTCGGCATACCGTTGCAGATGATTCAGTGAAGCAGTCATTTTCCCGCTTCCATGATGTCATGCAATTACTTAGACTCCCACAGACACGAAAACCTCCTGTATCCTAAGGAACCGTGAACGACGTCGTAAACACTCCCATACAAAATGCCACGCTCCCAAGAAATGATCTTGAGATGCACACGCCGATCGGCTTTCACCATTGCATCCACTAGGGAAATGTCATTACTCAGCGACAAACGCGGCCTTCCCGAACGCTCGTTTTCATGCTATATTTCACGACCTTTTGCAAACTCACACCACACCTTTCAAAGAAAGGCAGGTTTCCTCCCATATGAGCTTCATTTCCCTGTGGATGCAGACAGGCGTTTGTCCCTTGCTTCATAGGAAAAGAATCTCATTTCGTTGCTTGTACGCCGTGGACTTGTGAAAGCACTACCACCATCTTCAACAATTGACAGCAGTGTCCTATTGCACAGCTAGCTGCAGTAACAGATACATCTATAATTTGATTAAAAGGTAGGAGCAAAGTATTTCTATTCGCTTTCTGATACTGAATTTGTGTATCCATCTCCTTTATCATTTTATTCACTATCTTCTACAAGCGTTTTTCTGTTTTTTCCTTGTTCGCTATATCTAATCATGTCAGATGGCGTGACAAAAGGGTTGTTGTTCGTGAGAATCTTTAAAAAAAATTCTGAAATTACTGATGAGATTTTGTGGATGGTATATGTTGTTAGTGCAAAACTGAGAAGCATAGCTGTCTTCTAGAAATCAGCTTTCTCAATTTTAGTGTAAGTGATCCCTTTGGCGTCATTAGGAGGCAGAATATTTATTTTGCATCTTTCATACTTAAAACCCTAATTCCAGTCTGAATTATCTTCAGCAGAATGTGACTCTAAGTATCTGTTCTAGTCAAGTCGTTTATTCTTTGGTAGGAGTCCTGACCTCCTGTTTTAGCCTGCTCATGATTGTTTTATTCTGAGGACATCGTAAAAATTTCCAGGTTTTTCTAGCATGATTTTTCATTTTGATGAGCTCACATATTTCAGGATTCTTATATCTTTTAGCTAGCGAATTTTGTACTATTTTTGACAATAGCTGTATGCAATTTGTTTGAAATTCATTAGTCAAGACATCTAAGTCATTAGTCAAAATTCCTCGTACGTATGTCAGAGATAATGTACTGGGTGTTGTTTAGAGCTTTGGCATATTCTACCCAATTAGTAATAAAAGCTGTCCTGTCTCGTGTACTGTAGTTACTGACACTTATTTTCACCATAACCGGATTCTGATCCGATGATTATTCGCTCGTACTCTCATTTTAAATAGGAGCATTAATATATTTTTAGCATGTGAAAATCAATGGTAGTGGGCCGGCCGTGACTATGGTGTATTGCTTTGTAGTGATCCGCAATTAAGGGGCTAGCCGTTTGATTAAGTTTGTGTATTGTTATTGTTGTTTGTGTACTCCATAATACTTACCTACACTGCAGTTCCAGTCACTGTGTCAAAATCTCCATCTAATATGATTTGATTGTTAGTACTGAGAAAAGCGTGTAAGTTACAACAAGTTTATTTGATGTGATTTAGATGGAGTTAAATGTGATTTTTCGTGACGTATTTGGTGTGAGTATGATAGCAAAAGCTTTGATAGCTGAAAGAACTTGTTATGTTGTTACTTGTTATATTAGATAATGGCAAATGCAGCTTTTGACTAAAATCAGAAGCTTTCTTCTGGCATCCCTCCGAGTGCATTTATCTCTTCTGTTGATCTTCTATTTGTCTCTTCTGTTGATCAATCTATGTGTAACATAGCTAAAACCTCTGAAAACATTATGCGGACAAAGCATGTGTTCTTGTAAAACTAAATCGAGAAATGAACTCACATAGAAACTCTTTCAGTTCATATGATGTACTCAAAAAACCATTTGCATTCCGTGTAACTATCATGAGTGGATTCCCATTAATCCATAATCATTAATTTCTTTGACCATTTAAAAAAATATGTGTACAGTTTATCAGCATAATCAGTTATAGATTTTCCGTAGAATTACGTTTTGATTGGAACTCGAGTTGAGGGCCTTTTCTCCAGGGTGCTCCGTACTCGAGTCCTGTCGAGTGTATTCTGATTCTAATATAGTTATTCTTGAATATTTATTTTAATACGTTAGGCAATATTCGAGCAATATAAGAAAATCAGATGAATAACGAAAATGAAATCAGCATTTAAATAAATTTTGACACTTCAAAATAAATTACTTGTGCCCTCTCTGATGAAGAATCGAACTACTACATTTTCTTGAAAACTTCAATTCGTCGCCATCCAAGCAAGTAGTCAACAGCAAAGACATCCAAATTATCGACCAGCTTTCCTTCATTCTAATCACAGTAATCATCAAAGCAATCTCTTGAGTCTGAAGTTCAAGAAGCTGTGATACCCGACATGTCACGGACCTCCCTAGTCAAAGGTCACGTGATGGTAAACACACACTTTAGTTATTAGCCTCCCAAAGTTAGCAAGCAGCTCTCTTTGCCAAGCCAATACAGTTAAGAGTTCAGTGACCGCTATTTCCCCGAAACTCGATATAGAAATGAAATGACAACTCGAATACCAAGCCCACCAGCGGCCGAGCGGTTAAAGCCGCTGAATACTGGTAGTTCGGTCCGGGATTCGAGTCTTGCCGAACGGGCTGTCTGCATGGGGGTTTTCCCCATGTGTAACGTGGATACGAGCCAGGTTCCTTTAAAAAACGTCCATGGGACATCCCTCCCTTTCCGTATAGTGCCTAAGGGCGGAGCACGTTGTAAGAAAAAAAGACACTCAAATACCAACATATTTTACTGTAGACACAAGTTCTAGTATAATACATAAATTTCAAAGACATATTACTTTAACATACAATTTTTATAATTTTTATCGCAGTCGCAGGTTTCTGTAAAATCAAAATTAGTCAGAAACTAAAGAATCTCCACTTAAGAGGAAAGGAGGAGAAATTAAATTAAATGAACATAATTAAAGGAAAATATCAATAAGTGAAAATGTAAGAATTCAGTTTAAAATGAAGTAAGTAATCACATAAGGGTAATAAGTAATCTTACTAAACTAACAATGGATCAATTAATCAAGACAGTAATTCTAAATCAAGCTGAAAATATGAATTAAGTTTACCTGAAAAATATACATTTTCTCATCAAAAGTTCTTAAATAAAGAAACCGTTTTGAATAATTCAATAACTATGTTTATTTATTGTTATTATGGTATTTTAGCATAAACACGTATAGTGGTTGATGTTTAAGTACTCTATAAGTTTACTTAGTGACTGATATTTTAGTACATTATAAAATGCTATATTTTAATGAGGACTTGTTCTCTTGTAAAATATCAAGGACAGCATATACGACCCAGCGCATTGAATGCAAAATGAATGCCTTGTTGGAGACATTTTTCAGAAATACTAGCTGAAGCATTTTACGCAAGAAAAGAAAATGAATCTTTACTGTTGACATCAAAACATGTTGAAGCTAAACGGAAAGTAAATTATTCAGCTTTTTCGGTGACATTTGATGGATTACAAAAGAAAGTATAAAAACAGAGATTTGGGCTATCTAATGGCATGACAGGAGACAGGAACGGATGAGGCAGTCGGGAATTCGGGAAATTTCCTGAGACACCGGTGTCCGTAGAGAAACCTCGTCGCCTGATATGGATGGTTTGAAAATGGATGACATATTAATCACGATTGTAGGCTTCATGCAGAAAAAACTAATCATCGGACTATTTAGTGGTATACCTTTTCCCTGAAAAAATAAGGAGTTAAAAAAAGCAAACTTAATTTAATGGTAAACGTACTAAACCAGGGTATCTAAAAATGCAGTCCTTGAAACTTTGCTCCTAGATTTGCTAAATTATTTCTGTTATTTGTAAATAAACTTAACAAAATTTTACTTAATTTCTTGAATAAGGAATAGTGCCATAACTTCGATATGTATTCTGAAAACTAAAAATACAATTCTTTGACTGTTTTGAATGTCCATGAGAAATTAAAGGGATTTGAAAAAAACTCTGTCTGTGGGTTAGTTGTGTGAGGCAGAAAATGATTTCACCGTTTCCAACCTTAAAATCGTTTCTAGAAGGAACGTAATTTCCTTATTGGGAACTTACTATAGAGTGACATATGTTCGCATCTCCAAACTTCTGGTCACAATTTGAAACTTATTTTGCCGGTGGTAAATATATAATATAAACTTGCATGGGTTGTTGATTCCTTCTTTTGTGGTATTGTAACTACAACTTGTTAATGAATGAAAAACAGGAGTTAATTGAACTCTGTGGTAACATCGGACTTAAAATGGAATTTCTAGTAAAATGTTTCATTGATTTCTGGACTTTATTATCAGTGAAAAGGAAATCTATAAGGATCTGTATAATGGTGCTTCAAACATTGTGACTCAGTTTCCTTCTAGGAAATGATTTTCATAATTCACTCAATTAAATGCAAAGGACAAAATTAACTTGATATAAGTGCCAGACTGGAACATAAGTTTATTAGCATACATCAAACATAGAACAGCTGTGGAAAAACCAACAGATCCGTCTAAGTCATTAATATGAGTGTCAAAAATTATTTAGTTTTTCATGAATGACATAAAGTTTATTCAATCTCTAATAGCCTTCAAGTATTAAAAATAAATATAACTTGTCTTAACTTTACTGATTAATGCCAATATAATAGTAAATGAATCTGAAGTAATTGCAACTTAAAAAAATATAAGTCTATTAGTAGTAATACATGTTAAGAATTACTTTCAAAAGAGACAAGTGTAAAGTGGTCTGCAGAAGATCCTAATTTGTAAAAGAAATCTCCACTTGAAAACAGTTTGAGAAAAATGCGGTACTTGAAGTTTTTGCTCCTAGATTTGCGAAATTATTTCAATTATTTGTAAATAAAATTAACAAAACTTTACATAATTCCTTGGATAAGGAATAGTTGCATGCCTTTGAGATGTATTCCGAAAATTAAAAGTACTAAATCTCTGTCTAAAAGGTGATTCTTTGACTGTTTTAAATGTCCATGAGAAATTAAAGGGATTTGAAGAAAGCTCCGTATGTGGAAGTTGTATAAAGCAAAAAATGGTTTTACTATTTCCAGCCATAAAATCGTTTCTATAAGGAAAATAGTTTTGTTATTGGGAACGTATTATGCAGTGACATACGTTCACATCTCGAAGCTCTAAGGTCCCTGTACTAAACTCAGCGTCCTAACCCCAACATGGAAATCCATAACTGTTGGATCTAATTCTTCACTACATAACATAAAAGCAGAGGAATTTCATCTCCCAACACCCTGCGAATATCCTAAACTCTTATATTGGGAATATACATGAAGTGAAAATGAACTGGGTGAAAGCGCATATTAATATTATAGGCAATGAGAGGGCTGACATGCAGGCCAATGTTGTTGCTATGGGTAATGCTGGGTATGCGTTCAATTCAAGCATAAAAAAGAATTGTTATTGGTAAAATCCAGCATTTCTACTATGATTTCTGGAGAGAAAAATGGATCATTTCGGGAAAAAGAAAAGATTATTTGTTGAACTTTGAAATTTCTAAATATATGAGAATGATATGTGATTTTGGTTACAATGAAGTAATTACTGAAAACATGGACTCTTCCCAGCGTACCTGAAAAGATTTAATTTGGAAAATAATAGTATTTGCAGTCCTAAAGGCTGTATTATTGCGACATGTTAGGGAAATATATGGTATCATAAAGGAATTCTATTGCCGCAATAAAGAGTTTAGATTTGCAAAGGATTTGATGAACTTTATAAATGGCAATAGAATAATACTGCGAATTTTGGTTTGATGCTTTTTAACTGTATTTCTGTTTTAACCTGTGTTTTAAGCTTTTAATTTAGTCTTTTAAACTGGATTTTTCTTTGTCTGTGTTGGGTGTGCTGCATTAATAGTGAGGTCGATTATTATCGGCCAGGAAGGTTGCAGCACACTCGTATATTATATTACATTATATTACCCTGCGAATATCATAACAGTGTCTTAAAATAAATATCCCGTCATCTTTATGCAGTTCGGTAATTTCGTAAACATAAATACTTTCACATAGACGTTCGCGCCTCCTGGTGAACAATAACCAGTTTGCAAAAAGTTGCCAGGACTTCTGGGAAAACTCAGTCAGTCCGGCCCCATCCGCTGCTGATTTCAGAAAAGTAATCTCTTAATTTCCTGCCAAGGCGGATCACGTATGCATATTGATCTGTTTTAAATAATTAGTTTTTATGCCTTTTATAACAGATGAAAATTCTTTTTCCATTGTTTATGTATGAGAACATTAGACTTACTACCACTCGCATTAAATACCACTACATAAAAGAATTTTGTTGGATAAAAAATGAAACAACAATTTCCCACGTTTATGAAGTAATGAATGTTAACAATACTTATATTTATTTAATTGCCGATAATTCATCTGGAGAAAATATTTTTAGCAACAAAATTTGTCCAGTAATATTTTGGGTACTCATATTTACGGTGGAGTTGAATCTTGTTGTAAGTTTGTAAGTACAACTGACCTCGGTCGCAGCGTCTATAATGCTCTCAGAGGCTTTTATTAAATGTTTCAAAAATTACGTTTCATGAGCAATTTTCTTTGTATATTATATTTTCTAATACGTACAGTTCTTTGGAAATAAATTCGAGTTTTCCGAACAGCTTTGTTCTTTATTTTTACTAATTGTACTTACGTTTGAAGTTTGTTTCTTAACAAAGATTACGCTCCAAAAGGAAAGTGAAACAATAAGTAAGTACCATATTCTGTTATGTTAGATGTTTTGAAATAAATATTAAATCATTCCGCTCTACATCTAGAAGAACATAACAATAGAGCCAAGAGATTTTTCCAATAGATCTGTAGAAATCACAATAGCAGACAGGAAAGTCCAGTAAATAGTAATTTTACGAAATTACATGAATAATTCTTGCCATATTTAAGGCATCCATTTACATTTGGCAAGAAATTATGAAATTATATTCTGCAAAACTTTTTTCACATATTCCTTTGAGACGGTGTCTTGATATCAACAGCTGGAAAATACTTAGAAACATTTTTATTAAAAATTATTTGATCAATATATATATACTTAATATACTCTATGTTTTAACGCAAAAGATACTTTTGAGAACTGAATAAAAACTATTTTATTTATTGTTTACGTTAAACGAATGGCAAGTTAATTGTAGGACCGCAGAAAAAAAACATTAAATTATCTCACAAAACTGAACCATTACACGTATTTAAACGATTTCATTTTTTGAAACTTTAAAAAA
>KK119230.1:122080-202164 GCA_000611955.2 Stegodyphus mimosarum | reverse complement strand
ATATATATATATATATATATATATAACTATGTTGTTTATATATATATATATGTATGTGTGTGTGTATATATAACTCAATATAGTAATAGAGAAAAATGAAGGAAATTAGCTCCTAGAAAATCCGAAATGAAATTTAGAATGCAGAAATGTGCGCTATTATGGTAAAAAATGGCAAATAAGAAAGCATTTTTAATGCTAATATATATTGGGAAAAATAAATGAAAAACAGTAGAATAAAATATTTATAGAATATGCACTCTTGTGAAAAAGTAAAATAATTACAGTAGAATAAAGCGGAAGAATCATTGCTGGTTGCGCAGAAAGATTCCGACTTTTCAAAGGGCCTCGTAATCTCTCCATACAACCATCAAAAATTCATGGAAAGCGCATTTCGTCATTTCGCTAATCCGAAAAAATCCCCTTTAACTAACAGTTAAACCTATCCGAATCTCATCTTATAATTTTGGTAGCGAAATAATGCCTCAGCGCGCAACCAGATCATTTGAAATAATAAAAGCAAAAAACAGAAGTAAACTTAAACAAACAATAACAAACGGAATAAAAGAATGAAATGTAATGAACATTGAAGTGAAAAAGAAAGAAATAAACTTAAAGATCATGAATACAGTTAAAACCTTTAAAAAAGAGGCCAAAATTAATTTCAAACTCTATTTACATAGTACTCCAGCAAAACGAAATTGAGAATGGTGCCAAAAGAGAAAATAAACGTAATACACTAAGGGTTACCAAAAGTAAAGCGAAATGCTCTAGTTGGCTGGATTAGAAGGGACGCCTAGCACGAATTTTCTTTCAATGTGACAAAAAGCGGACTGCAAAAAACATTTGTTTAACTGTAAGGAAGCAGAGTAAATAGAATTTTAGAATATTACATCTATTATATATATATATTTATATATATATGAAGCCTTGTTCTAAGCATTCATAAACAAATATGAAATTCCATGGAATAATTCTTTAATGTTCATTCGAAATAAAAAAAGTACTCATTCCTTTAAAAGCAATAAGTATTTACTCATAAACTGCATAAATATCACGTCACATGTAAAATAGAAGTATGCATAATAATACAATTGTTTAGGTAAGTCGTATAATTTTTGGCTTTTAACCATATAAATTTTACTCTTATAATCAGCTCCTTTCATTCCTGAGATGCTTATAATGGTCTGATATTAAAAAAAAATATTCTTATTAAGAAACTCTATTATATCAGTATTAAAATTATTAATTAATACTTACATTAATAATAAAATGGCACCTACAAATACTCCAAAACTAAACACTTAACTTTTATAATGATATGTACAGCCGAAATATTTACATTCATGAAATCCTAGCAGATAACAAGGATATGGCATACAGGAAGAAAAGATCTGGTCTCTGTGCCCATGCCCTAATAAAACTGAATAATTAAGGTTACTTCATTCAATCGAATTATGTATTTAAATGATTTTCGGCATGAGGTAAAGTAGAATATCTTTGTAATACGTCCAAAATAAAGTTCTTATGATGTCTGAGAAAACTGAGGAATCCTTATAGGAAAGGAGATACACCAAATATTTCAGAGGATTGGAGAGTAGGATTATGAAAGAAGGTAGTTTTGATTACGCTGAGTGGAAGTTTCCACATGCATTCTCTCTCAAACCTTCGAATTTGATAATTCCCTAAGCAAAGTCAGATACGCAGAAAAGTTTTAAAATATATTTTGGATATTGTTATTACTTTAACTTCAGTAGAGATGAATATTTTCTAAGATTCTTTAGCAAAGAGTCCCAGATATGTCCTTACCTTCGAGAATTAAACGTAAATTGTATGAAATGAAGATGCTGCTTAAATAGCATTTAAAAATTCTCTTACTTAAAAAACGTAAAACCTCAATCGCTTCAAAACATGTCTTCATTAAGTCGCTAAATTTATATATTTATCCATAAAACATGAACATTTTAATTCGAGGATACGGGCGATATGAATTTATCCATTACACATGAAAGTTATCCAGCACTTGAATAAACGTTTTCACCTTATATTTAATACTGCAGTCTTCTTGTCTAGTTCAGGATCATCCAAGAGTAGACCCTATTGGAAAGACTAAGTAGCGAAATCTCTCTATGTCTTTGAAGAACAGATATTGCAGAAGATGTTTTAACTAACATTTTTATTTGAACTAAACAAAAATTGCACTCACTCGGTGCTTACACTTTACCACCACTTGTGGCTAAGTAACTCGAACAGAAAATAAAAATGTAAACTCATAATAAAGTTGTAGAGGCATTTGGACTTTTTTGAAGCGGGAGACATGAAGAAATGTGCAATGCTTTCGCCGGGACTCGAAACTCGGACCTCTTGAATACTCGCCGAGTGTACTGAACATTAAACCACGAAGGCATGCTAAGAAGGCCAGAGAAATACTTTAGGTATTTCCCCTTTTAAAGGGTGACTAGGGATTAGGGTACCCAATCGCCAAATCCTGGTGGTGGAAAATCACCATCGACCACCTTTTTTCTGTTCGGGCGCCACTGTAGAAACGTTAGGCTATTTTTTGAAGCAGGAGGCATAAAGAAATGTGCAATGCCCTCGCTGGGACTCGAACTTCGCAGCTCGACCTGTTTGTTACCAAAGCAATTAAAGCACAAATTATTTTTTCAAGAAACTTGCTATTACTTCTTAAATTTTACATATTTGTTTAAAGGATGAGTACCATTGCAGTATTTACAAATAAGTTCTTTATATTGGTAAGAAGCAGTTTAGCTCTTTTTTTCGTTGCACTTTTATCAGAAACATCTTTAGGAATACTTTTGTCTTTTCCAGAAGGTTTCTTTTCATATTCAAGATCAGAAGCACTTCTATTGTTAGAAAATTCCAGAAAGCTATAAGAAATAGAAAATCCACTATTAATTACGTTTGAGACCACAGGTAGCAAATGTCAGTGTTAAACTTTTGTACCAACATTCTTAATAATCTCGGGTATTCTTCTGAAGAGTTCCCATGCAGGGAATCTAAACCGCGAATTACTTCCTCAGAAATATCATCCAATTGCCTTAATCGTAAATGATTGGCATGAGTTATGGATGGTACATCCAAAAAGGTTATAATGTATTTCTCCAGCCTTCTTCGCATGCCTTCGTTATGTACTGGTCAGCACGCGAGATGTGTAACCGAGAGGTCCGTGGTTCGATTCCCGGCGAAGGTGTTGCTCATTTTTCAATACTCCTGCTTTGAAAATAACTAATGTCTCTACAAGTGGTGCCTGAAATAAAAGGCGGTGGACGATGATTCTCTAACACCACGATTTGGCGATTGGGCCCCTAATCCCCAGTTGCCCTTTAAAAGAGAACTTATATAAGGTATTTCTCCCGACTTCTGGGCATGCCTTCGTGGTGTAATGGTCAGCACGCGCGACGCGTAACCGAGAGGTCCGTGGATCTATTCCTGTGGAAGGCGTTGCTCATTTTTTCAATACTCCTGCTTTAAAAATAACTAAATTCTGTACAAGGTTTTCAATAACAATATGACCACTTTGTTTTTTTCTGCTATTGCTTAGACAATTTAGCCCTCATAGGTATGTTAAGATTTTAATTTTAACCAGCGATTTGTTATTATGAACTGCTGATAGAAACAAATTCTTAAATGAAGGCCAATCTTGATAACATCCATGAAAACAATTAATACATTAATATTTAATCGCAGAAATTTTACATTAATTTTATGACTAGCACGAGAACTTTCTGCAAATTTATCTAATGCGTCTTGATCAAGTGTTTTAACCACGTAATACTTTATAGGGATTTAATTAATTTAATTAACAGTTAATTTTTACTGCGATGTAATTTTTTCTTATCATTCTTCCTTTCAATTCACCTTTTCATGCCAAAATGCAAATGATCTAGCGAATGATGAACGATTCAAATGAGGTAGGAAATGTTAACATTTAAGTGAAGATTTTGAAAGATGAATACAGAGCGTGTCCTGTCTGCCTGAAAACCACGTTGCTATTTTTGATTTACTAGCAATTAGATTTCTGTGACTTTGAGTGCTGTTTGCCACTACGCTTGTTTACGCCGACTTTTACGAGTCAGAGGTAGCCTGCACGTTAAGTAACCTGTGAAGCCGTAAGGTAATATTTAACTCCATTTTAAGTTACTCGTTACTTTTCTGAGTTAAGCCAAAACTGTTGGCTTTTGTAAGCACGAGTCGGTGTTGTCTGTGAACTTAAGATTGAGTTAATAAAGGGTTCTTTACATCCTTCTCTAGACTTATATCATACTTAGGAATAATTCCCTACGCAGTCTTCTAACGTCTAATTATTTTATGCTACCAAAGTATACGATACGTTCTAGCCTTTCTTCAAATTCCTCTATCCCAGAGCTCCTTTATTTAACAAACAGTCATATTTTTAATACTCAGTTGAACAATTATCAATCCTTTGAAACCTAAAAATGATTTCTAGACAACTCTTCATTATATGCTGTATACAACCTGGTTAGTAATGCTTTAACGTGGCCATAAAACCTTCTAATAATACCTTTCTCCGTAAGATGCAAAACGTAAAAAGCAATGAAAAACAAAAATTATAAAAGTCCTCAAATCTATCTGTAGTCCTATTTGACTTCATAAATAAATCGCTCTTTCGTGCGCTTTGTGTTCAGTGATGAACCTAAAATAAAGTAATCCATGGAACGAGACTCCATAAATCAAACAGAGCATTCATTATACTAAACATAAAGTAACGTTAATGTAAAACAAATGAAACAAAAAGAAAGTGGCCTGCGGATTTGCGTGACCTATAGTAAATCCAGCATTGGGCTTCCTGGAACAGTGGCAATAATGGCATGCCTAAGTGATTATTTGTAATACTAAATAAAAAGCCTAACTTTGCAGCTTGGGATTAGCTCAGAGAGATCTACAGGCACGGCTTCGAAGCGGCTCTCCACTACCAGGTATAACTTCCATGCAGCATTCTACTAAGTGCAAAAAAGCAAAAAATGCAGAAAATAATCCTTATTTGTAGAGTGTATTGATCTTTGAGTTCCAAAGTTTGTCATTTATATACTGGCCCTCTCCAAGGATCAAACACTACACTGTGCGGAGAGGAAAGGCAATTATACCGAGCCAGTCAAATCTCAAACTCATCTATTCGGGAATCTCTTTTCTTGGCAATCTCACACAACCTATAGCTAAGTGAAGAACATTACTTTATAGTGCTGACACTCTGTTTAGGCATTAATCTGGGAACTCCAGATATCTAAACTTTGGGATAATTTTTTTCATTATTAAACATAAGATACCATTATCAACTGAGAAGTATTATTACTTGCGATGATTTTATTACTTCAGAAATTCATTGTTCAGATCTGCAAGGGAATTTCATTTCTTATACCATTTAATGTTTTATTCTCACGCTCTGTTTTCAAATAGAACGTCACATGATATCATGGGCTTCTGAATTATTTGGGAAACTATATCTGAATAAATACAAATTGTATTTTAAAGAATGCTGCATATTATAAATATTATTTTTTCTCAACGGGGCTGCTGGCATTAGAAATGATTGAATGAGAAATACATCTCTAATGAAATTCGAGAAATAACACTACACTAATAAGTTTAAATGAAGTGGAGCAGAAATTCTATATAATTTATAAGGTCGTGGAACGAAGTCGTGTGGTGTCAGTATCAGATATGTATTAGATTTATATATAGTATTGTTCTAATATAGGTATTTTGACACAAAATCGTTTTTTTTTCCTGAAATGGCATGCCACTTTTTTTCCATATTTCGATTCTACTACTCAAATTATGCCAAACTGCCAAGTTTTGTAAAAATCGATGGAGTATTTTTTAAAAAATTGAGTCTCAAAATTTTAGCTCCTCCCTGTTAGTTGAATTTGGTATATATTTATTAATCTCTCTTTTCTATTAAACTTATTTGATTCTTCATTTCACATTTCGATATTTAGGTTCATTCCAAGTAAAGTTCGCCCAATTTAATGATTTATATTTAAATATTTTTTATAAATTTTGCGAAAAATATATTGAAATATAATCTATATCATTTTTATCATCAGCTTAAAGTAGATGTATTTCTAAGCATATCTGCAAAAAATAGAGTTTTTTTATTCAAAATTTCCGAAGATATAACTGAATTTACATATTGGTGAGTTTTGAAATTTTGCAAATTTGTTGAAAGCTATAATAACGTCAAACGTGTTTTAGGCACTCTGTTAAAATTATTTGAAAGTGGGAATGACTTGATTTTTTTACGCTCATGCACAATGTAAAAAGAGAAAGGAAAATAGGCTGCCATATTAAGAAGTTCGCTAAGTAAATTATTCTAAAATGAAACTGAAAAAAATGCTCCAAGATAAATGTTTAAATTTCTCCATAAATTTCTCGTTAAATATTACAAAATTTAATATTCAGGCATAAATCGATTCATAGAATCAAAATACCGAAAAGTATTGGGGTGCCACTTCAGAAAAAGACCGGTTTTGTGTCAAAATACCTATATTAGAACAATGATGTATATAAATCTAAAATATATCCTAAGTCGCGCTTTCAGACATTAAAATCGCAATTTGAATTTCGTTAATCGGCCTAGTAGAACGAAAGGTACAGAACTGTTCTTTTTTTTTCTTTGCTCAGTGTACAGATGGATAATTTTTTTGAAGTCGGGTCAGAAATGAAATGAAACGATTAGTTCAGAAAGATTCGTTAAAGCTGGAGTTTTTTTGGTTTATTTCTCTATTATAAAAGTATTTGGGATAGGAAATTGCTCCTGAAAATAAAAAGAATAAGGCCAGGATAGAAATATATTGTTACAGAGCTGGTGACTTCAAAAGTGGGATCAGAAGTGAACTGATGCGTTGCAAAAGTGACAATCCTAAAGAGCTATACGTCTGAATAGACCTTCAAAATCATCAATAAGATTTAAAAATCGTAACCACACCTTGTATCTTGAAAGAAGGAGCTAACTATATTTTCAGTTCCTAAATAATGTCTAATTTGCAAGTGTCAGTATTAGTTTTGAGAGAATGCTTGGTATATTCAGCCAGATTCTCATAGTTTTCCTAAGTAATGAATTTTACTGTGCAGATAGAAATTTTGCTTGTGCCTGTGTATTGAAAAATTTATTAAAATTTTGAATTACTGCTAACTTAATCTTAATTGAACTGTCGAGTTTGTTTTTAAGAAAAAATACCATTAGCTTGCTGGCTTATGAAGAGCGCTTTTATTATTCCCGATTTAGTGAAAAACAAAGTTTTTACTAAAAAAATATAGTAATAAATATAACTCTCATAGAAATAAGTCTTTGAACTTAATGATGAATGTCGAAATATGCATTCATTAAATCATTTGTATAATAGATATTGTCTTTAACAAAATGGCTCTAAATGAGGAAATTTATTTGCTTTCTTTTTACGACAATAAATAACTTCGTTTTACAACAATAATAACAAGCAAGTGAAATTTCGTTTTAAATATTAATAACTTGCAGATACCTCTTAATAAGCTTAACGCAAATATATAATATTCTAGTCCAAGCTTTGGTAATGAGCTATATAAGAGGCTTTCTAAGAGATTACAAGTGCTTAATTATTAATGTGAAGTTCCGCAATATATAGTGGCATAACGAAGTTATGCAACGTAATTCGTGAAAGCATATTAACATAAATAATCCATGATACCTCATAGATTTAATGCATGGAGTTGGGTTAAGACAGGAAATAACCTTGACTATCAGAGGCACTTTCTTTCCTATTTAGCTCGCATACCTAATTGCCTATTTCTCTATTAATGATGTTCAGCTACCAGCCCAGAATTCTAAACAAACATTGAAATGTATAACAAATCAGAAGAAATTGTACCTAATGTAAGAATATTTCCTTTTTAGGAACAAATTAAAATATTAAATGTTTTAAAAAGGAGTTTTTAAAGCAGCCCAAGTTCTTTGGTTTCATTTAAAAATTTTTAAAGTAAAATAAAAATTTCTTGATAAGTGAAAGACACGTTGGTCTGCACTAGGAGAAATCTCGAAGGCTTGAAAGATAACTTTACAAAAGTAAATCACAGAAATCAATCTAGGCAATCTTATGTTGGTTTAATTAGAAAAAGGTAATATTCAAAATACCATTATATGTGATATGTCATCCATTTAATACAGCTAAGGTGTTCAAGTACACTGTCCTCTATTTAGTACACTTTTAATAAAGAATCATAAGTTGGAATAACTACAAAATCTTTATTTAACAATTTAGAGAGATTGATTAGCTCAAGTATAACACATGTAAGGTCTACTTGTCTATCTTTTGTGTGAAATCTGGTGAATAATCACTGCACAGAAGAAGGGTTAAAAGTACCCTTTATTATACTCTTAAATTATTTACAACCGTCAACTCGACCCTAATACACTACGCCTCTGCTTGGGCGAAAACTGAAATTGTAAGAACTGAATACAAAATATGAAGATATTAACAGGTATTAGAATTAAGCTACGGGTCTCAGACTATCCTGTTTTCTAACAAAGCGTTTATATATTTAGTGGAGGCAAAGTGACAGCTGTTACGTCACGTTTTACCAGTAATAACTGCTATGCCGACGCTCGCGCTACAATACGCAAAGAGTTTTCCCAGACTGTCTAACTTTCCCTTCTAGAACTTTATACTTAAACCTTTCCTCCCACTGGTAGAATTTGCATTCCTTCACGCGCGCTCACAAATTTAAATATTCTGGCACTGACAATTAATGGAATGAAGGCTTATAGGAAAGGATTTCAAATTAAATTTAACTGGTTATTTAAAATAAATATAAGTTACAAAATGTTCCCAATGTCAGAATTTAGCAAACTTGGATAAAGGTCCTTAAAGACCTGTTACAAACAGAAATTCCACAACTAACAGGCCCTGAGCCCCGTATATATTGAAATACTAAAGTTTAAATTATAACATAAAGACATATTTTTGTCATTGTTCCGTGT
Organism: Stegodyphus mimosarum; assembly: GCA_000611955.2. Taxonomy (NCBI): domain Eukaryota; kingdom Metazoa; phylum Arthropoda; class Arachnida; order Araneae; family Eresidae; genus Stegodyphus; species Stegodyphus mimosarum. The sequence continues at coordinate 193,172 of KK119230.1, read as the reverse complement.
AACTTGCTTCCTCATCTTTTAGTTTTCATTCAGTCATTTTTTTCCAGTCATCAGGAAGGAATACTTATGAATACATGTGTCTACCAATACATATAACACTTTGAATTCACACTACACTTTTTTTATTAAGTTTCTAACTCCTTTGCATTTATGGCAGACTTCTGAATTCTCCGAACATTATGGTGTTTTCGGGTCACAATTACTCGTTTCACATTCATGCTTAAATTTTAAACTTAATCCCCTTTTCGGCTATCCACAATGTGTGGTGAAAACGCAAGTGTAATATGTTACAGTGCACAAACGCTCCACCTAAACGCACATCGACTTGTTAGCAGATAACAACCTTCTTAAACACACTCTAAATTCAGATCTTGATTTTCCATGAGCTATTAAACATGACAATTAACTAGAGTCTCAGTGAAAAGCCCTACAAAACACATGCATACCAAATAAGTTTCCACATTCGGCTTAAACACATATAAGCTTTCGCTCAAAATCGCATGATTTGACTTAGCTAACATTTCGTTTGAGCGAACTCAATCGAATACATTAAATTTTAAATGCGTTAACTTTACAGTTTCAGATTTTAGCCGTAAATACTTATTACATATGCTCTTTTGAGCTTTAAACCTGAGAACCTGAAAACAAGTACTAATACGAAGCTGCTTGTGTCAGGCCAGATCTTTTGGTGCTTTAACGTAAATATTCTTCCGACAAACAAAACCGAACTACTATCTGTTTACATTAACAATATATTTCTTCAATACACTATGCTTTATGCTTTCGCCAAATAAAACTAAAATAACTTTAGACCTCAATCGAGGCAATAGCTTTCAGAATGTAACTTCGTATTTGAAACAATTTTATGCAACTTAACAGAAAAGATTTATTGAAAAATTCCCTTATCTTCGTTTTTTGGCGCTTGGCATTCAGCCATTCTTTTATTGCAGAACTGAGTCCAAATCAAGTTATTGACATTCGAAAGTCTCAGAGTCTGTTGCCTATCCGCTGGTGGAAACTGGCTTTTCCTTTTTTGGCCTCTGTTCATTCTTCTTTTAGGATGAACTGGCGGCATATCATGTCTTTTCCTTTTGCTGGCCGAAAAACTGGTTCTTTGATCATCAGTCGTCGAGGACACTTGCCTGCAAAATCTAGGTTGCTTCGATTTTTGCTCTGCGCCTTGAACTTCGGCAGGTCTCTTCTTCATTTTACCGACTGGTGGTCTTGTTTGTACTATTCTTTCTGTACGCCGCCTCCTTGATGTGTCCTGGGTCTGTTACTGCGAGACATTGTCATAGCACTGCGATTCTTGCTTCTAGCCGGGATCTTTCTTTCACCCTTGATTTTTTTTTGCTGAAACTTCCACAAAGTGAGGGATTCTTTTCTCCGGAATTCTTCTGCTTATCTGAGACCTTGTAGTTAGGTTAGCTCTTGGTTCTTTCGCAGATGGTGGAAGTTCTGGGGGAGTCGAAGTCTTCCCTGAGGAAGCCGTATCTTCTGATTTGGAGGTCTGTAAGAAACTATTCAAAAGATGAATGTCTTTACGCTAGTAGTATCTTTTTAATTGACACGAACTAGCCTTTATTTTTTCTCCCGAATCTGATTTTAAATAAATCACAGCCACAACGATCAACTGTACTACATAAGGCACTTCAAATATATGGGCGAATTTCGATACAAAATTCTCTGGTGCACTAGACAAAGGGAATTTTAAGCGCCTTATACCCCCCCCCCCTTTAAAATCTCATTCACGGCGTCTTCTGCAGTAGCAAAGTTTCTGTGGTTCTCTTGCTACATCTGAATGTTTCAGAGCTTCATAGATTAGCTTTTGAATGTTTGCCTGTTTAAATTCTGGTTCTCACTCTTGAACCAAAAACGTTTGTCTAAAGGTGTTAAAATCTTCCTACCCAAAAATAATTCAGCGGGTATCATGCTTGACAGTTCTTAAAGCATAGGCTAGTTCATTAACGCAGCCATCCCAGCTTTTATGATAATTTTAACGTAATTTCCAATTATTTTAACAATGTTTTTATTAACTCTTTCCGCGATCTTTCTTGTGGTCTGTACGGGGCCATTTTCATATGCCGTATCACAAGCCCTTTACACAGATTTTCAAAAATTTGACTAATGAATTTCCTTTATCCATTATTACATTTAACGGTGCACAGTGTTTTACAATATACTTATGCAAGAATGTATCTGCGACTATTTCAGCCGACGGTCGCTTTAAAGGCTATTTCTACCCACTTAGGAAAATGGTCTGCAATCACCAAAAATATCGGTTATTATTTAATTCACTTTGGGGAAAACGGCCAAAGATCTCGTTAGGAAAAGTCGTGCGAATACTATTTATATACCTGGCCGGGTTATAATTAACGTCGTTTATTAACTGACATAAATTACAGGACCTGACATAAGCTGTCACTACCTTCTGCAGTTGCAGAAAATGCACCGCCTCGCGTACATGAAGTTTATGAAGTTCCTGCAAAATGCTTAAACGTAGCGTGCCTCGTATGACTGGTTTAAACTCATAGTTTTCATTGCTCGACTAAGTACAGAACAGCTTGTTTCTCGACTTAGTGTACAACAGAAGATTGTCTATTATCTCAAAATTTTGGACCTATTTCTAATTGCAGCAAGATCTGTATGCTCAAAATTATCTGGGTCCCTTAAATAAACATAGCTATTACTGAATTCTAGATCAATGAGCAATTCAGCTATGACTGTCTCCAGGGAATGTAGAACTTTAGAAGTTAACATAGCATATTATATTTGATCACTATTTTCATCCAGTATAATTCTTGACAACGCGTCGGCCACTGTATTTTCCTTTCCGGGAGTATCCTTAATTATTAAGCTGTTTTCTGGTAACTTTTAGGTTCATCTATTTAATCTAGGAGTTAAATTCTTTCCAGAATATAATCTACCTACTTCCGCATGATCTGAGTAGATTGTAACTGGGGTTCTTCCAAAATAAACCCTGAACTCCGGAACTGCCATTGACACGGCTAATGTTTCCCGTTCCGTCGCTGTGTAATTCCTTTGTATCTGATTTAAATTTTTACTAAAAAATGCCAAGGGGTGCCCTTTTTTGCATTAAAATTGTATCCAAGGCGTAATCTGAAGCAATAGGCGTGATCTCCATGCTCTCCTCCCCTTCCAGGAATTTTAGCACTGAGATATTAATTAGAGCTGTTTTTAATTGTTCAAAAGCCATTTCTGCCTCCGCTGTCCACTCAAACTTAGATTTCTTCTGTTCTAAAACTAATAAAGGTTCAACAATATCGGCAAAATTTTGGATAAACGAACTGTAATACGAGCACATGCCAAGGAGAGATGGAAGTTTCTTCACCGCATTCTTCGCCGTTTCTTTGCAGGATAATTTTTTATTAGTTTTGTTTTAGAATCCTCAGTCTCGATACCCTTATATGAGATTTTGTGCCCTAAATATTGAAATTCTTTTGTTGCAAACTTACATTTTGCAGCATTAATAGTTAACCCAGCTTCTTTTAATAGTGAAAAAAGCTTCGTGGAGATCTTCCACATGATGTTGAATAGTGTCACTAGTTATAATGACATCATCAAGGTAAATGAAAGTGGATTTTCCGAGGGCGGGGCTTAGAATAATGTTAGTAGCACGTTGAAAAGTTGACGGGACCCCGCAAAGCCCAAACGGCATGCGTAAAAATGCATAAGTGCCCAATTTTGTAACAAACGTCGTTTTATTCACGTCTTCTGGCTTCACATTTATTTAAAAGTAGCCTGAAGTAAGATCAAGAGTGGTCATGAATTCTGTAGGTATAATTTTCCGTATTATTTTTTCTATTACCGGTAAAGAGTAAATAGGGAATTTAGTCATGCTATTAAGTTTTCGGTAATCGATCGCACAATGATAAGCTTTTGGATCCCAAGGGGGCAAATTATTTCTCTTTCTGCATAGCAGAACTGGACTAGGATGTTCACTATTCATGGAAGTGATTATTTTATCATTTAATATTTGCTTTATTTGGTGTTTTATTGATCCTTTTTCCTTATTATAACGATAAGGTTTCACGTTATGAGGTTCACTCGATTTTAATTCTATCGCATGGGTAACAATTTATATATTCTCTAGCTTTTCTAAAAATAACGTAGCAAATTTACTTACAAGTTCTTCCAACTTGGCTCTTTCACCTTGCTTTAGGCGCTGGAGATTTTGGGTACATTTTTCTCTTCCACCAACTTTGGAACCATATCCAAGACAATTGATCTTTCCGCAAAATTTATTGCGGCGTGCACCGCTGTAAGGAAATCTGTACCTAGAATGACTTATTCTGCAAATTTTTAACAACAAAAAATAGAAATTTTAAAGCTTCCTTTTTTATCTGAACGTTAAGCGATAGCTTTTCGACGCATTCAAAAACTTTTCCTTCTGCGGCATTGCTTTTCGTGCTACTATTTTTAAACAATTTTATTCTCCGGAAATTTCGATAGTAGAAGATTTGGCTTAAAGAATTTCCTTGCGCCCCTGTGTCCACGAGTGTTTCTACGTGTACGTTGTTCACTATAACCTGGATTACCGGTAGTTGAGAATTCTTGACTACTACGGTATTTACATACTACTTAGAGGGATTTTGCGATGCACAAGGTTTGAACCTTCAATTTCTCAGGCCCCTCGATTCATTTAAAGTTTTCTTCCCTCGTGATATTTTCTGTCTGCGCTGTCGGTCTTTGGCTTTACCGTTTACATTCTTCCTCGTTGACGGCATGATTAGAAAACGTTTTCCTCTAATGTATCTGTTTCTCTCCTCAGACGGCCGTTACGAGAACTGCTGATGGTATGCTTGGGAAGGAGACCTTGAATTTTCCGCTATCCGTTAATTCTGGAACTTTAAGGCTAATTCGAGTAATTCTTCCAGCGTTTGTGAGTTTCTCAGCTCCACGAAATCTAGTGCTGCGGGTACTTGGTAGTATAATCTCAATAACTTCGGTATCGGACCTCCTCCCATGTAGCATATTGACTAGCTTGACTTACTCAGGATACACTCGTTAAGGTGCTCAACATTCCTTTGGTAAAAGCTGTATAGTTCGGCTTCAAGTTTGGCACGATCTTTCACAATCGGGAAGGCCTTTAGGAGCCCTGCTTTGAAATTTTCAAAATTGTGGGTGAGGCTTCCGACTTTTCCGAGTAAGAATTTCCTAATTACTTTCCGCCAAGACTCTGCTTGTCCTCGGAGGGCACTCTACTCTTTTGTTTTTCGAGTCCCGGATGCAACTGGAAGTGCGTCTCAAGAGATTCCAGGAATGAAGTGACGGAGTTTTTACCATCGAACATCACTGCTGGTTTAATTGCCGCTCTCATAGTCTGTACTAAGAAGCCAAATCCATACAATTGTATTGTCAACATGGATCTCCGATTCTGCATCTTGTAAGGATGATTGTCGGTTCTGATTATTGGCTATTGGATCCGAGTAGCATATTCCTGCGCCAGATGTAAGGTCAACTTTTGTATCTACCTATCTTATGTGTCTGTGTATCTTTTGTGTGAATTCTGGTGAGTAGTGACTGCACAGTAGAGGCTTTAAAACTACGCTTTATTTCACTATTAAATTATTTACAATGCGTCAGCTCAAGGCTAACACACTGCACATCTCTTGGGAGGAAACTGAAACTGTAAGAACTGAAATCAGAACGAGAAGATATTAACAAATAGTAGAATTAAGCTACGGGGCTCGGACTATCCTGTTTCCTAACAGAGCGTTGATAAATTTAGTGACAGCAAAGTGACAGCTGTTATTCCACGTTTAAGCAGTAATGAGTGCTATGCCGATGCTCGCGCTACTATACGCACAGAGTTTTCCCACACTGTCTAACTTTCCCTTCTAGAACTTGATACTTAAACCTTTTCTCCCACTGGTAAAATTTGCATTCCTTCACGCGCGCTCCCAAATTTAAATATTCTGGCATTGACAATTAGGGGAAAGAACTTCAAACTAAGTTTAACTGGGTTTTAAAAATAAATATAAATCCCTACACACGAATCAAAATTAACAGTCTTCACAAACATTTAAATTGAAGTGTTGATAAAAGAACTTCCAAGAGACACATTTAGAAGTTTTAAATACCTTCAGGCTTACTTATTGGACAACAATATCAGGAATATATTCCAATAAAGTAAATATGCCCCACGAAAAAGGAAGTCGGAGGCATAAATACAAGACAAGTACAAAATGTTTTTAAGATCTGTGCATGAAACATAGGTAGAATTCTTTTTCGCCAATATATCGTTTAGCGCTCATTTGTTTATGGATGCTGCCGAGTTTCATTATGCAAAAGTGACACTAATTTGTTCTAAAAATTTGTCAAATAAATTTAAATTGCTAAAACACTCATGGCTTATATGCAACTAATCAGAAAACTGTTGTATAAGTTCATTAACCGACATTGAAAATGCAACACCAACAAGGAATGTCCCAAAAATTATGTAAATTTCAGGTAGAATTGAACATTGAAGAAGATATAAGGGAAGTAACCTGCAGAATATTCAGCTGACACAAACCTGGACGCGTCCACAGTGCTGTGGCGACAAAGGTTGGAACAAGGGGTGGCAAGTTCGAGAGGCCGTGGAGCAGCCAGAGTGACGTCAGCACTCGTTGATCGATGATTCCACCGACCAAACAGTGGCGCAGCTGCAAGACACTTCTACCTCCATTCTGAAGCATATTAAAGAGACCCTGGACGTTCCCATATCGATTAGAACCATCTGTCGTCGACTGGTGGCAAGTGATCTACACTCATGACGTTCGTTAAGAAGACTGCCACTACCACACATCATAGAAGCCAACGTCTACAATGGTGTCGGGCTTGAACGAGATGGATGACATAATGGCATGCGATCGTGTTCTCAGATGAGTAACGCTTCTGTTTCTCCAATGATAGTCGCCACGTACGAGGGTGGAGCCGATATAGAGATAGGTACAATCCAGTAGCAATTATGAAAAGCCCCACTGAGCGACAACTCGGCATCATATTTAGGGGCCTAATTGCATACGACTCGAGGTCATCCCTAATTCATCTTCAGGGAACTATGAAGGCCCAACGATACGTGGTTGGTGTTCTTCGGCCGGTGATACTCTCCTACATTCAGGGAGTGTCCAGTGCCCTTCATCATCAGGATAACGCCCGACCACACACCGCTCGCATCATCCAACGTGCTCTGCAAGGTGTACAGATGCTTCCCTGGCCATTGTTCTCTCCTGATGACTCATCAATCGGAAACATTTGCAATGTGATTGGACGCGCTTTTTAGACCCTGCCATTACCGAGTTTAGAAGCCGAACTGTGGCAAATGGTTGACAGAGAAAGGAGAGGCTTTCCTCAGGTGGTGATGGTGATGGATTTCCTGGGGCAAAACCTTTAAACCCTATATGCGCCGTAAAACATGTCAAAAAACATCAGAATTTAACGTTACACAAACAAGAACAAATTAAAAACTCGATGACACTCTTAAAACCGAATGATGAGAGAAAATTATGAAATCTAAAGTAACATGATACATAAAAGTCATATGCTTTCAATTATGAAACATGAATAAAAACACAAAGTATGACGCATTAAAATCCCAAGTAACAACATTAAAAATAAGTCAAATTAAACAATAAAAACCTGTCTCTTCAAGGTAATCAAACAAATTGTCATTTACCTCTTTCCCGATAATACGGTCAAGAGGCAAGTCAGAGTAGCTAAAATACTTTAAACGGAGTTGGTTCAAATCAGGACATTCAATTAAAAATGACGCACGGTCAAAACACTATTACATCTGGAACAAATAGGTTCAACCTCCGCCTTTAAAAGGTGTGGCTCGTGAGCGACCAATTCTTAAGCGAGTTAGCAAAACTTCCTCCCTGCGGTTCCTAGTGGCCTCCCAGTTTTCTACTTTCAGTTTGCCCCTTCTCAATTTATTTAAAAACTGACCATCCTAAAATGGTTGCCATTTGTTTAGTATTCTCTGCTTGATGACCGCTCTAATATCACTATAGAGCCAAGTTGGTTTGATAAAACTGTTGCAGACTTTGCTGTTATGCCTGCCAGCTCATTACCTTTTATACCTACGTGGCCAAGGATCCAGCAGTAAAAAACGGCATATCTTTGGCTCCTCAATTTTCGATGTAAACATGAAATGTCTATTAGTAAAGGATTCCGGATGTCAGAAATATGAATAACGCTTTAAGAGCACTTAATGAGTAAATGATAAGTTTCTTAAGGAATTGCTTTGAGAGCAGAATATAGAGAGGCCAATTCAGCGCTAAATAAAGAACAGGCACCATGCAATCTTTGAGCTTGTGTGTGGTCGCTTACTACGAGCGATATTCCTACATGGCCAGCTGATTTTGACCCGTCTGTGTATATCGGGATAAAAGCGCTGTATTTCATACTGTGTTCGAAAAAAAGCTTCCTATATATTACCTCATTTGTATTTTTCTTATCCAGATGCTGAAACACGTCGAGAAGCTGAATTTGCGGATTTTCCCACGGTGAAATTTCAAGGTATTTTACTGGCTAGACTAGCACATCTGATAAGCAGTAATTTTTCAACAGTGATTCACAGCTTTCAAGAAACGGCAGTGTTAACAGACCGTGCAGAAAATAAAAGTTAGTAACTGTCATCCAGCTTGAAGATCTGGAGGGGATGATGAGTTTGTGAATTAATTATGAAATACTGATGAAGAGACAATTGCTCGCGCCTTAATTCAAGATCTGGTTCGTAACAATCAACATACAGGCTCTGGACAGCAGATGTTCTGAAAGCTCCAGAACAAATTCTCAGAGCCTGATGATGAATAGGATCTAGTTTTAATAAAGTTGAAGACCTTGCGGATCCATAGACTACTGAGACATAATCTAATCTAGAGCGAAGGAGCGCTCTGTAAATACAAAGTGAAGAGCAACGCTTTGCGCCCCAGGACGTTTTCGTCAAGACGTTTAAGAGATTAAAAGTTTTGAAACAGTTCTCTCGCAAATACTGGACATGCGGAAGGAAGGTTAGCTTTCGGTCGAACATCACTACTAAGAACTTTACTTCTGATGTAACAGGAATCTCTGATCCATAAAGATGCAACTCAGGCTCAGGATGAAGACCTCGCTTTTTATAAAAGTGCATACAAACAGTTTTCTTATCTGAAAACACAAATCCTTGTTTTTCAGATATCTCATATCTGCACCATAGCAATTTATCTGGAGGTCATCAACGTACAATGATCCTGAAACCGTAGGAGGAAGTTCCCTTAAAATAGAATTTTTTTAAAAATTAAATAAAGTTGCACTTAAAACGCAGCCTTGAGGCATACCCTCTCTTTGTTCAAAGTTATTTTACAAAACAGAGCCAATCCTTAGTCGAGAAGTTCTTGCCTTCAAAAAAGTTCTGAATGAAAATTGGTAGGTTGCCGCGCAAGCCACTACTATGAAAATCCTATAAAATACCATATCTTCATGCCTTATCGTAAGCCTTTTCGATGAAAACAGCAACAAGATGGTTTCGTTTAATGAAGGCTTTACGAATAGATGTCTCCAATAAGAGCATATTATCTATCGTCATCCTTCCTTTTCTGAAACGGCTCTGATAAGGGAAGATTATGTTGCATTTTTCTAGATAATAGACTAGGCGGCAGTTTACCATTTTTTCAAATAGTTTGCAAATACAGCTCGTTGTTCTGTTGCGCTGATCACTCGGCCATCTTTTTCTGGAAAGGAAAGTTTGTGGTCTTTGTTGAGTCCGCATGCTTTTCTTTCCCATACTCGTTTACTTGACATAGAGGATGTTACGGGCCGATAGTTCGATGCATTCTTCGGGTTTTTTCCTGGCTTGGCTATGGGAATGACAACAGCTCTCTTTCATGCATTGGGAAAATTATGCTCCTTCCAAACTCTGTTATAAAGGGTGAGAAGGGCAGTCAGTGACTTACAAGGAAGATGCTTCAGCATTTCATAATTCACACCATCTAAACCCGGACTAGATCTATGCGTTCACATCAAAGCTGTTCTTAGCTCACAAATTGTAAATTCTGCGTTATATGGCTAGTAGATGGAAAAGTTGAACTTAATGGGAGTTTTTTCGGAGCATCGCTTGACAGAAAGAAATGCCACCAGGTAGTTGCTGCCACTAGAAACCGCAGCAAAATTCCCGCCAATTGCGTTCGCAATTTCTTCTGCTGCGCTCATCACTCGACCATCTTTTTCCGGAAAGGAAAGTTTGTGGTCTTTGTAGAGTCCGCATGCTTTTCTACCTCTTTCCCATACTCGTTTACTTGACATAGAATCTTTTTTTTTCGTTTACTTGACAGAGGATGTTATTCCAGACACATAAGACATCCACCAATCCCTCTGGCTTTTCCGCTTCACTCATCTTGCAATTGTTTTTTTGAAGGCAATTAGCTTTTTTGAAGGCAATTAAGTTTGAGAGAGTAGGGTGTTTAAACTTTGCTGTGTTGCTTCAGTGTATCTTGGCATTCATGGTTCCGCCATGGTTTTGAGTACTTTAGAAGCTTTGCTGATGTTTTTGGGATAGAGACAACAGCTGCTTGAACAATGACCTTTCACAGCATCGTCAATTGGCACATCTTTTGCGAGCTGTTCTGTGATCCCTGCGAGAGACGAGAAGAGCTACCAGTCTACCCTAGTAAGTATGAAACCTCTTGACATGGGATTTTTTCTGTCTCGTGTAATAGCTACCAAAATCGAAAAAGGGTTACTATTATAAGGATAATTTCCGACCCTAAATGTAGAGAAAGGCAAAACAGATGGGGAACAGAAGGCAATATCTAAGGCATGAAAGGTCCTTGGAGGCTCATGGAAGTAGGTCTTCTGTCTGTTATTGAGGAGACAAAGGCAATGGTCTTCAATCGTTTGCTCAATTTGTCTCCCTCGGGAGTTTCTATCTCTACTTTCCCAGAGTGGACTATATCCATAAGTCCCCTATGATGATAAAGGGTTCAGGCATCTGTTTATTAGGTCATTTAATACTACTTGAGCGATATTATGATTTGAGGGCAAATAAACAGAGCAGACTGAAAGTAAGCTCCATGTATTTACTTGGATAGCAACAGCTTGGAGGTCTGTGCTTAAAAATATCGGACTAGAAAGATATTCAAGTGAAGTCATTAGGCCAACACCTCCGCTCTCATGCTCACCTGCAAGATTATCTTTCCTCGTGAAACATTACCTCCGAAGTTTAGTTTGTTGAATAAAGTCTCTTGCACTGCCAAGCACACAGGGTAATGTAAATCTGTCAAATTTTTAACATTTTAAATATTTTGGTGGAAGCCACGACAATTCCATGAAATGAAGGTGGCCATTAGCCTTGTTGTTTGTTCTTTCGTTGTTGTTTCTTATATTTTCGTGGAAGCAGGTGTTTTGGGAGATCTAACCCCTCTTCGACATCCATCTCAGAATCTATACTGTTTGAGCTGGTGCTTCTAAAGGAGCTGAAACCGAGATCTCTGAGAGGTTTTAAAGTTTTCTTTGCTTCTTTACTGGTTTCGATTTTGGTTATCCTTTGTTTTACTGTTCTCTTGAGCTTTAATTGTTGACGTTATTGATTTCTGAGATTTGTTTTTGTATATTCTAGATTGGCTGTTTATTTGGAAGCCTACTGCCGTTTGCGTGCTTACAGATTTGAACGATTTCAATGCATCAGCATAGGACAAATATTTCCGAGGCTGCTCATCTGTTACTAATTTTCTTGCTTCTGCATAAGATATGTTTTCTTTACTTTTATTGTTTGCACCTCCTTTTCTTAATTCCATTTCGTACACTGTCGTGAGAATGCTGCATGATTTCCTTTGCAGTTTGCGCTCAGCATTGCAATGCTGGCTGTCACGGCCTTACACAGAGCAACCTGCACATATGGTTTTGCCACGACATGACATTTTCGAATGTCCAAAGCTCTGGCACTGGAAACATCGCCAAGGGCTCAGTATGTAAGGTCTTACAGGTCAATATAAGTACCCAGCCTTAATACGTTTTGGCAGATCAAGAAAACGGAAAGTCAGGATTATGTGTTTCGTACTAATTAACTGATCACCTTTGCGCACTTTGATTCGTCTGGCTGCACAGACATTCTGATCAGAGAACTCAGAGACAATTTTCTCTTCCGAAACGTAAAGGAGGTCGATCTCTGAGATAACACCACGAGAAAAATTTAGTGTTTTATATGCTTTAACCTCGATTTGTCCAAGTTTGTTCAAGCCAAGGAGTGTTGCAGACTGAGTAGCTGATGTAGTTTCGACAAGATCTCCAGAGCGCAACCGTTTGATATTCTTCGGTTCCCCAGCTGAAGACTGAATGTACTTTTGAATTAAGAATGGTGACAGCTTTTTGAGATTGCCTGTGAAGTCGTTTATGACAAGAAATTTGGGTGGAATTGCTGGATTTATATCTGGGTTTGCATTTACATTTGTTTTAATTCTTTTCGATGCATAATTATGCTCGTTTGCATTTATTAAATTTGTGGAAGCCATATTGATGAAAAATCACACCCACCACCCGCGGAGTCCAATAAGAGGACGCAGAATCCTGCGCCAGGGTTAACCGAATCTATACGCAATCTGAACCCCACAGCCAGCTTTCCCGAAAGCAGGAACTTCGGAAAGCTTATCCCCAAGCCACTGACACAAGGACTAGTGACCAGCCGATTGACACCCGTGAGGACAACAAGGTGCCTCCCGTTTAGCTGAAGCAGAGGCCAAAGCAGTGTGTTGGGGACAGTACTACTTCAAATACCAGGACCCTCCTTTCCAGCGACACGGGTCTCCACGCACGGCAAACACGTCGGCAGTTTTCTCACCACTTGAAATCTAGAGACAAGGTCTGCTTCAGCTTCTCATGAGGAGCCCAACCTCCGAAGAGGAGAACCGCAAGGGAGAAAGGAAAGCAAAAAGCTTCAGCTCAGGGGAGAGATACGGAAATGAGGGTAGATCACTGTGGCTCCAGGATCGTAACACCCGACTCACCAAAATGATCCCTTGAAGGACTAGGGTACCTCGGGATTGCCACACCCGTACTCACAAAAAGTGAGCCCCTGAGGGGGCTTTTCCTCAGGACACCATCGGTAGTTTCATTGACTCTGTATCTACACGTATTGCTTCGTGTTGCTTCGTCCAATGTGGTCTATAATTTACTGAGCCGATCCTGTTCTAGCTCTGTGTTATACATATCATTTTGAAATAAAGATCACTTATTGTTGGTTGCTTACTCTTTCTGTCTGCCGAGTTTCATCATTTTTCTGGCTACTCCTTCTTGGTGTTGCTTTTTCAGTGTCAGGGAGTGTAACTAAAGCTTTGTTACACTGTGCATTCAAGATAATACTACGGCCTACAGGATAACTAAGAGGAACCTTCAATTTTGCTGGAATTATGAACAATTTCAATTTGTAGATATTCCTTTTTAAGAGGGAATCTAGAGAACAGGTTATAATTATCACGGACAGCTGTCTCTGTGTAAGCTGTTTACAGCACAAGTCTGATAAGGCGTTTGAATTTTGAAGATAGAACTTCTTACGTCTTTTTTAATTTTCATTTTCATAACAAGGTGCTTCTATGATGACAGTTTGGGGATAGTATTCAACTAATACATCCCGTCAGTAGCCAATATTTAAATTACGTCTTTGTCTTCGGCTACTAAAAGCTAAATTCATATGCGAAACACAAACAGTTTCAATATAAATAACAAGAAACGTTTTGCAAAAAAAAGAACTTTACATGCCACGTTTTTATTTTTTAGCAAAATTCTTTCGCACGGCATTTGACCGCTAATTAATTTAAATGAAATTCGTTTCTCAATTACCTTTCAGTTTATTTCATTTCGTGGGTAATTTAGCTGTAGCTGCTTCTAATAAATTTAACTTGTTATTTATCTAACTGTATATAACTTTTTAATGTACAAATATCGGTGCGATGAAAGGATTAATGCTATTAATAATTAAATATAAGAAAACATGAATAAAGATTTTTAAAAAATATGCAGATGTTTACTTAATATCATTATTAAACCACGTTTTCAAAGTGACGTTTTTAAACTTTATACTTGATATTTTTTGCCGAATAGTGATCTATCATTTATGCTTGTGCAGCTCAACACTAGTTTTTCTTCAAGAAATTGAAAACATTAAAATTGAGCACTTGAAATTTTTTTAAATATAAAAGAGAAAACACTGCGTGACGAATCGCTGTTGTTCCTAAAGCTGATAAAAGTACTGCTGTTATGTCAAACGTTAAAATAGAGGCTGGTCCTTTAAATTATTAATAAAATGAAGAGGCCTTTTTCAGTAATACAGTTAACATTTCACTCGACACTAAGAGAAAATCTAGCTTTGTTCGTTATTTTAATTTTTGATTGCTGATGTGAGTTTTGGCTAGCAATCTGGCAAAATCTCAGTATAATTACACTTTTGATTTTGTGATTTTCATTTGGAAATATCTCATAGTGATTTAAAAACGACGCTTCTGGTCTAGGTTCCTTAAAATACGGTTAAGTTCAGTTTGCATGATGCATTTCTATGCAGATGCTGAGAGGATAAAAGAGTTTCAAATTCAAATAAGTACATTCGAGAGTTTTCAACCAAACCTGAATGATATGCAACTATTAAAAACAATTTTACAGTTATAACTGAATAACTGTTGAAAGAAAAATGATATATGGCAGGTATCACAATGAAATCACAATTTCTAGCCTTTTATTGTTATTAGAATGAGACATAATATTTTAAATAAATTCTCTCTTCCCGCCCCCCAAAAAACACACATAGTTAATTTTAACATTTTACATTTATTTATTATTAGAGCATTGTGCCTGATACGTGAAGGACTATAAATAAGATTTAAAAATTAATTAAGTTTCACTCATAATCTCAAATATACCAAATGGAGCTGAATTAATCTAAACCTTGAATCAGGCAATTTACAGGCTGGATGCTATTTTCTTATTTATTTTCTGCAATTTATTTCTGTTCTTCACCTTTAAAAGTGTATGGCAGAATAAAACTTTAGCATAAATTATTATCACGTAGGTAGTACATTTGCTCCCGTAAAAGTTTATGTGATCCAATGAAATGTTTTCGAAATGAAACAATAATTAATTAGCAAGCAAAGGAAGAAATCAAGACCAATAATTATCAGAAATAAGAAACCATTTATGGCAATTTCTTGTGAGTTTAAGACAATATTAAATTAAAAGTTGAATACTATGTTTAAATCTTCCATTTATTAATTGTCAAACTGCAAAAATCTACTTTTCTTAAGTATTTATAAAGTATTTATGCTGATATATTCATTCGATTTGTAATCAATAATATTGTCACGATTTTGATCTGAGATACTCTATTAAAAGGAAATTTTAAAATCTTAAATCTTACTGTAATTCAGAATTTCTTAACTACTAAACATCTGGCAGTACAAACTGTCAGACTGAATAGAAAACGCAAAACAGAAAGTATAAAATAATAAACAGACAGAAAACAATTTTCAAAGAATGCGAGTGTCAATAATTGTATTTCAGAATACAAACTCGTATTCAGAGGAAATTCAAGTGGTATTTTTACAAAAGGTTTCAGAATAAAAGGAAATAATTAAAATGAATTCGGAAAAACAATTAAAAGTTTTTAACGAAAAGCGAAGTTTGAACATTCTTTTCAAAGATTTTTGCTATAAAAGGAAGTGTGTAACCACAAAGAAATTGCTTAGTTTCTTTTTTGCATTATCCTTTTTATTGAAACAAATCCAAGAAATATTTTTCTGCACTTGGAATCCGTATTGCTTTGATTCTTTAGAATTTCTATTATTTCCCTTTTGGAATTCTTCAGACATTTAAAGAACTCTACATATCTTTAAAGATGTAAAAACATTACAGTCTTTGAATAGAAAGGTTTGCTTTAGAAAATGTTTCAGCATAATTTTCGGATCATTGAAGCTGCAAAATACACATGCAAAAGTATTTTTCTCTAACTTTTGAATGCAAATAATCTCCCAAAAAAGATTATTTATTTAACGTTTTAAAGTTACTCTAACTGCAATTTACTTAATAATATAATAAAATAAGTTGAGAAATTTAATAGTGTAACCAATTTCCTTCAAGTACGCGCCTATCGGCTATCGGAGGAAATACAGATTTCTGTAAATAATAAGCAAACAGTAAATGAAATAGAGCCACGGCAAGACAGAGCTCAGAAAATGATAGATGGCAGCAAGAAACGAAACGTTAAATAAACAAAAATTAAGAAAACAGTAACTGATATAAACAAGAACATCTGATATAGACATCACATGGCTTTTTTGTAAGCCTTATTAAATTACACACATTTATTGCTGCACTTTATTTAAACTTATTTCTCGAGTTTCATTAGAGATATATTTCTCATTCATTCACTTCGCGGTAAGGCAAAAATGCATTAAAACTCAAAATATCGTCATTAAAAATCTTAAAATACGGAAAAACCTAAAACACCAAATACAGTTAAAAACATTTTTGCAGAGTTTCTACGCAAAACAAACAATTCGACCAACGAGCAGAAAGACAAAATTTTCTGTGCACAGAAGTCTGAAATTAGCATTAGGCAGAGCTCATTAGGCAATATATATATATATGTATATATAAAGTGTACAACTAGATGTCATAACAGTACTATATGCAGTATTTAAATGTTTTACGGCTAAATGTTTTTGAGGTATGTGAGATACATACATATTTACGTACAGACGTCACGACGTTCCCTTCTGAATCCATTTTAAAATCTGATTTGGAAAACAAAGACTCCCTTATTCTGTACATAGTTACAGATGTCAGGCAAGAAAATCGTTAAAATGGATTCAGGAGCTGCCAAAATGAATATGATACCAGAACTGTTTTGTGATTACGGTATTGCTTTACAATTCTCTAGGTGTACAAGATATTAAAAAGGAAAAACAACGTTTTAACGATGTTGAAATGTACAGACAGTGAATTATAAGGGTCAATGGTTGAACAAGTATTGTGTGGATGTTTTGTGTTCTGGCTTTAGGCTTTTGTATATCTGCTAATTCTTTCTTTTATAAGTGAATTTGTAATGTGAATACATTTTAACAATAAAGCTTTCTGTTAAAATACCAGTACACATGCCTTTAAGTGTAATTTTGGTTTCAAAGGAGAAGAATAAAAGATTTAAAAAGTTAACAACTCTTAGAATTATGTACCCTGGGTTGTAGTAGTAAATAAATGAAAGTATCCAACATAATAATTAGCGTGAATAGTAAGCAATATATCTCGGACTGAAGTTGGAGCTGAGAGCATTACCAACTGATGGTTGTTACGGTAAAGAACCCAGTAAAAGCTTTAGTGCTTAACGTGAGAGAGACATATCTCTCTTGTTTCGATCAAACATTGCAACCTCCGAACTTTGCTCCGCATTCTTGATTCTGATAAAGTATTAAAATCATGAATAAAAATATTGGTTGCAAGAATAAAAAAAATATGAACTTATTTTTAGGATTTTAAATAACAGAGGACTCGAGAATTCGAAAAAAAGTTTATATTTTTCAAGAGATTATACTTATCCGAGCACAAGACGCTTCATCTCGCAAGTTTTGGATTTAAGCCAATACAACTCTTTCCACATGGGTATTTACTGTTGAAGCCTTTTATACATTTAGATCTCTTGGGTACACACGGGAGACAAGCTTGATAAATAGAAACTCTTATTTCTCGTTTTATATTTTTAGTGTTCCAATGCGCTTTAGCTTTGAATTAAATATTGAAATCACAAGAGCTAAGTTGAATTTTTTAACACTTGTGTCCCGGCGGTACATCGAGAAATGATCTAATATTACTCCGAATAATTCCGCGGCTTTATAAATGATTGTTTAAACGCAGAAATGAAATCCAAAAAAATCTGATGTGTACACCATATGACTTCCTTGTACAGAATATTAAATTATACGCATTTTTTCTGCATTTCATTTAAACGTGTATCCTCGAATTTAACTCGAGATATATTTATTATTCAATTAATTCAGTTCTCGCTTTGCGACAAGGCAAAAATACTTAAAATATCAAATATCTTCATTAAAAATTGAAAAATATAAAAAATAGAAAATACCAAACACAGTTAAGCCCCCCTCCAAAAAAAAACAATTTTTTGCAATTAAAATTAGTGTTTCTAAGGAAAAACGAGCAATTTGGCCAGTGGGTAAGAAGGGAGATTCTTCGGTGCAAAAACAGGAAGTTTACGTTTGGTCCCACTCGGCAAAAATACACTGAAGATGCAGAAACGGACTTAATTTCCTATTTTAACGTATTTTGCTGTTTTTATCGAAATAGCAGATGAACTTCTTAGTAAATCATAAACTTTATTCTCATTTCACGAAGATAGATAATTTAAATACAGTTTTTAAATGTTACAGTTTTACACTCCAGCTTATTACTCAATCATAAAGGAGGGGAAGGAACAAAATAAATTCTATCTAAAAGCAAAAACAAAACACAAAAAATTCTTTAACTAGGCCAGGGAGTACGACTTAATGCATCTAAATTTTTATGGATTTTACCACTTCGATGAACGACAGTGCAATTGTATTGCAATATCAGTGCCCATCTGATATGTCGCGGTTTTAGACTTGATTTTTTGAGCCAATCCAAGGGATTAATATCGGTCATGATGAGGAATTTAGTATGCCCGTCTAAATAACATTGCAGTTTCTGTACAGCTAATATTACGGCGGCGCATTCCGTTTCTGTGGTAGAGTACTTTTTTTCAGTTTCTGTAAACTTCTTACTGAGGTATAATACTGGATGTTCATTGTCTCGTTTATCTTTCTGATCTAAAGAGACACCCACACCTGAATATAAAGGATCAGTTTGCAAAATAAACTCCTTATTGAAATCAGGTTACATGTAAAGGCTTTTGCGACAGTTTTACTTCTTCTACAACTCGCTTTTGCCTGTTTAGTTTTAGAAACTTCTTCTTGAATAGCAACTCAACTTCAGAATTTTCATCTAGAATCAACTTCATCTAGAATTTTTAACTCAGAATCATTCAGTTTTGTCAGTTCTTTCTTTTCAGATAGTTTTTGCTCCTTGCGAGTTGAACATTTGTTCTTATCTGTTGCTTGCATTCTCATTGAATGTGGCAATTTTGAGTATCCTTTATCATGTTTATACCTCTTTGATAAGTTTTCAGACTCGCGCTTAGATTCTGAACGCATTTTTAATTTCTTAGCTTTAGAAGCACCTTCATGAGTTCTTTTAACAGAATTTCTTTGATCTGCTGTTAATAAACTGTCATACACATCTTTGCTTTTTGGAGAAGAAGGAACTGGGGAACTTGTAGAGGCATAATCTAATACACTATCCATAGAAGAACTATATATTATAGCAGGGCTATATACAAAATTTAAGCGTTTTGAGGCTACTCGTTTTTGAGTTATGCGAGATACATACGTACATACGTACGTACAGACGTCACGAAAAAATTTGTTCTGCATCTGTTTTAAATCAGTTTTATAATTCGTTTGGGGGAAAAGGGTCCTTTATTCTGTCTTTACGAACAGATGTCAAGCAATATCATAGCTAAATTGCATTCGATAACGGTCAAAATGGATATTTTCTTTGAAATATGGTTCCGGAATTTTTCATGATTACAATACTTCCTTTACTTCGTACAAGGACGTAAAATCAAATTTAATTATGAAGAGGATAAATTCTGTGTTGAAAACATTTTGTATCCGAACTAGGTATAAAAATTTAATTTTTTTTAATAAAAAGAAATGACGAGTGCATATTTTATGTTTAAAAAGCAGTAAGAATGGAAATTCAAATTAATGGTAAAAAAGGAGCACAAACGTATCATTATCTGCAAGAAAACCGTTTCCTATTGACTAAACTATTTACATTTAAACAGACATCGTGACACGAGAAACTGAAATATATCACGGGATAGACCCTTTTATTTGTCATAGGTAGACTTTATTTATTTTAGGATAGAAACTTTACACTGACCTCTATCACAGGATAGATATTTTTATTTCATCATCTTTTGTGAAAGTAACAAATGGAACCATAAAATTCACTTTCTCTCCAGCAATTTATAACAGTTATTATCAGTTGTTTATAACATACTGAGATCTTTGTTCCCTTCAAATTCCATTACAACTTTAAAACCTGTAATAACCTTTCAGTATCCGTTAAAGAAGTTTATAAGTTTCAAGTGCGTGTAAACAATTACAGTTTGGATATTTTATGGAAACTTGAATCTACCTGCAAAACCTTGGATGTGTTTCTAATTAGTTTTTCAGTCTTACATTTTTTAGTAATATCTGATCACTTTTTACATCTTCATTAGTTACAGACTAACTTAAAAAACTAGTGTCTGCATGATCGGGTGTATCTTTATAGAAAAGCCAAAAAATTCAAATAATCTACACCAAAGACTTCCCAATGGTGTAGCCTCCTATTTTTTAACACTCGTTGTTAATCAGGCCAAATCCATTAACAAATGGTACATGATCATTCGACTAATTTTACAATTTTAAGTCTTTCATACAGAAACTTATCTTAAAATAGCAAACAATCATCCGAATTGAGCCACTTTTTTTTTCGTTTTCGGCGTAATCAACATTTTGTTGTTTTTCAATTTTTTTATTCAAACTTATTTGTATCATAAATGTAAAAATAATTCGAATCATTCAAATCGAAATTTTTTCCATTTAATTTCAAAATAAAATGTGGCTTATAAAGTTCTAAATACTTACTTGTCATCGACAGAATATCTATCAGTATACTATGAACAACAGATTTAGATTTTTTTCTAATGTTTTATTAACACTCTCGGTTAAAATATCTGTAAAACCCTCTTCTTTGATTTTTTACTCTTTTTATTATGAGGACTCATTTGTATGAAAGAAAAATTTAACAAAAATTATAAATGATTCTAAATACGTTCCTTTTTTCATTTTCAGATTCAAATATTGCACTACGTAATTTTAAGCGGATGCGCAAATTCATGCATGAATTCTTCCCGTTAATCTCTTGAATTTAAAACCAAATAATTCATTTATAAAAAACGAAGTTTTACTGTTATAACTCAGTCTTTGACTAAAATAATTTAAAACTTTCAAAGAGATCGACTTTTATTTCTATCGATTATGTATTTTATGCTGTAAAAATCTCATTTAACAGAAAAAGGGGTTTGCCAAAATACTGTCATTATACATTAGTTTTTGCCAGGATGATTTCAGATATATTCTATACTTTTTCAAGACTGTTCTTAATTTCCTTTAGTAGCCAAAATAATCAAAAGTTTCAACAATAATATAATTCGGATAGTTATAATAACAAAACCAATGGGTTCCGGCTCTGTAGATACATTTAAATTGATAACACCGTTTTCGAATTTTTTCATTCTTTTGAGCAGCAAATTTGAAATAAAAAGTCCTAAAAACCATTTTTATTTTAAAAATTATATTTTACCCTTTTGCTGGAAATTCTCACTTTTGATGTGCTTCCTTTCCAGGTGGTTCCTTAAGCATTCTCCTTGCTGTTCTTTTATCATATTTTGTTAAACCAATTTCAGCACTTAAATAAGGAGGAATCAGAAAGGGAAGGAACACTTTCCGTTTGCTCTTATGCAATTGATTTTTGCTCAGAGTTATTCTTTCTTCTCTTTTAGTTTTATTCATTTGAGGTTTTGTTTAAGTATATCAAAATTAGGTAACTAGTCATTTGTGATTATTAAAAAACAATTTTTTTCATTTTAAGATATGTTTTTCATGTTCTCTCTTTGACGATCAGAAAGATACATAATAGCTTACAAAAAAAATGTCTCATTTGCATGGAAAGAAATTTGTTATAATATTCCTTCGCAAAGGTTTTAATTACTTCCCAATTTCTTAGCAAGTTGTCAAACAACAAGATTATCCGATCTGTATTCAAAACCATTGCTAACGTTTTGAATTAGCTCGTTTAAATGATTTAGTTTATTTTCTAAGCCCTTATCGGTCAGTAATTTTGAAGAACCTCTTTTTTTATGTATCGTTTTCAAAAAATATCTACAACGCTTTCTCTTTCTTCTCATTATTCTCTGCAGTCAATCTCATTTCTTGAACTTCTGCTTCAGTGAAATTTTTAGTTGGATAAATTTGACTTTTCATTTGGCTTTCTTCTTTACCTAATTTGCCTTTAAATCACTGGCTTTTGCAATCATTTGAGAAATTGTTTCTTCATGAAGGGTTCTAAACAGTTTTGAAGGTAGATATAAATTATTTTATTTCAAAACTATTTTCTATACATGATAAAAATGAAAAATTATGGCAAAAAAGAAAAGATTACAGATCCGTATTAAAATCCTTTCATGCCCACCCACCCTTTTAGGCTTGTGATTGTAGAAAAATCTGGGTAAGGGAAAACAAATGTCTTCATGAATTTACTTCTCAAAATTTTAAGTTAAGATGAATTATAGATATGTATTGAAAATATTTATGGAGATAAATATTAATATTTTATTGAAAAATTTAAAAGATTCGAATGTATTCGAAGAGAAAATATCATAAATTTTACAACCGATAAAAGGTCACGAAAAGAATTATTATGAAAATTTTATAATTATAACAAACATTCGTTGCAACAGTTGTCTTAGAACTTGCCCAATTAGAAGATTTAAATCCGAATAAAAAGAATATAATTGTATACGACGATTTCCTTGCTGAATATGAGATAAATATCAAAAAATCATACTCTTCCGGTAGACATAAAAACGAATCTACCATTTATCTATCTAAAACGTATTGCAGCTTTCCTAAAAAAATAAGGATCGAATCTAATTATTTTACATCTTTTAATTCACAACCGAAAGAAATACAAAAGATCGTCAAAGAAATTGATGGCAAATTAACAAGAGTAAAATTTAGTGAAATGTATTATAGATGTATTAAAAATCCCGTAATATCATCATGTTTGATTTTTAAAATCCTAAGAAAAAAATGTTGATGCTGTATAAATGTAAACGAAATTAGAAGACTGGTCATAGGTTTATCGCAAGATTTACAAAGCTTATAATGGTATCGGTTTATGGTTCTCTATCTCTAAATTTTTGTTTAGTACAAATTCCTAATCCACCTCTTCAAGGTTTTGCCCCTTGTGGCTTTGAGTATTATAGCAGGAATACTCAGCATTCTAGATAAAGCGTTAGAAACTTCAGAAAGACAGAGGAAGAGGAATATAAGCATACTTATAAAATTTATGAACCTCTGTTTAAGTCTCTGAAAGCTAAAGCCATGGCAAAGGAAGAATGTTACGCAAAAGAGCGAGAATTTATTAAAGATTTACAGTTTTCCAACTGAAAAGTATCTGAAAACGAAACACTTGATAGCGAATAGATTTTTTATACTGGTATAAATGACGAAAGAAAAGATGTTATTAATAAACAAATTAGCAATTCACTTTTTAAATGCATTTGCCTATAAATAGAGTAGAAGAAACAACAAACAAATACGATATATGTTATTTAAAAAAAGTGTCACGAAGACTAAAAATAATGCATGTGATGAAAATACGATAGAAGATTAAGTCGCAATTCCAAATCCCACGGCCCACCAGCGGCCGAGCATTAAAGACGCTGAACACTGGTAGTTCGGTCCGAGGTTCGAATCCCGCGAACGGGCTGGCTGCATGGGCGTTTTCGTGGTTTTACCCATGTGTAATGTGTATACGAGCCAGTTTCCCTTAGAAAGTCCTCCAAGAAGGCATCCCTCCCTTTAGGTAGATAGCCCTCGTGTGCTTTGCCATAATTGAATACCCTATCCTAACCTAACCAAATCCCACAGTGCATAGAATAGAAAGTGAGTCGCCAGAGAAAAGCAAAAGGAATTTGGGAATGAGATGCGGTCTGAAATGCAAAGGAAAAACAAAAACTAAAAATTCGCATGAAACCGTTTCTAAAAACAATAAACACATATTGGAAGGCATTTGCGATTTTGCTCGCTCTAAAATAATTACTTTTATAGATCAAAAAACATGTCAAAAACACAAAAAGCCAAATTATTTTACTATGTATATTATAACTCTGAAATAGTATAATGGTGCGTGCAAGAATTGCAGAGGAAAATCAAAATGCCTGAAAAAGAAACTGAAAGCTTCGCCTCAAAAACAGAAAAAGACTTCTAAAATTTGAAATGAGTGATTTATACTTAATATTAGTATTTTGTTAAAAAACCTGAAACATTTTTAACAAGATACTTATGCTAAATATAAACCATTCATTAGAAATTTTAGTAGTCTAAGAATATACGTATCTTAGCATTAGGAATGCCCATATCAATGACGGCAAGCAAATTTATTATTTTTAAAGCCTTTTAGTAAATACATATGACAGAGGAACAAATTACGTATTAACCATTTTTGATTGTTTTAGATTGTTGGCATGGGCTATTCTAAAAAATGGAAAAACAGGAGAAGAAATTAGAAAGGCGTTTGAAAAGATTTTTAAAGAAAGAATTCCCACGAGGATATAGAGAGACATATATGCCGAGTTCACCAATAAAAATACTTATTAATATTAGATTAATAATTAAGATATTAATATTAGTTGGTACTCTGCAGAAAATATAGAAATGAAATATGCTAAAGAAGAGATATTTAAGAAGACCTAATGAAAGAATTTGGATATATTTGGATGCAAATGGAACTAAAAGATATATGGACGTGCTATGTAAATTAGCTAAAAATGATAACTTATATCACTGATCTCTGAAAATGATACTTAAGAAGTATCTTCTAACGAAGCTGTAGTTTATAGAAATTTGTATAAGCCTACACAAATTAAAAAATCAAAATTGAAAATCTGTGATACTGTTCGAATTCTAAATTGAAATTTGTTTTACTAGGGTGTACTGTGTTTGAGCTCAACTCTGCCCAACTAACTGACAAAAGCCGGTTTTATGGCTCTGCAGAACCACGCATGACTAGGAGTATAATCTGCTCCTTTACTAAGGAGTACAATTATAGAAGAGATTTTGATTATTTTATAAGATTTAAAACACGGATCCTCCAAGTAATAGACTGAAAGATTTGAATAATGAGGAAATTAAAGGAATTGGTTAAATGCGACAAAAAAGGTGAAATTTGTAAAATTGAGTAAATAATAAAGAGAAAATGAAATAAACTGTTGGTTAAATGGAAAAGTTATCCAGAATGTTTTAATCGCTC
Organism: Stegodyphus mimosarum; assembly: GCA_000611955.2. Lineage (NCBI taxonomy): Eukaryota > Metazoa > Arthropoda > Arachnida > Araneae > Eresidae > Stegodyphus > Stegodyphus mimosarum. The sequence continues at coordinate 167,972 of KK119230.1, read as the reverse complement.
GACTGACAAAAAAATTATTTAAATTTCTTAAATCTCTTAAAATAATAAAAATATTTTATATTCTGCCAAATCATCAAATACTTTTATTAATTTACCTATTTAATTTTTTTAAGTTTATTTCGGTTTTAAACTTCAATCGTTTAAATTTTTTTTAGAATCTTTTATTTTTTTTAAATCACTGTGTTTTCTTTTCTTTTCTTAATAGTTTGCAGACATTTTAAATATTTCGTTTTTAAGACCTTTTTATTAAAAAATTTGAATCTCCCCGAAAGTGTCCTTGTAAAATTACTAATGCTTTTAAGGCAGAATGTTTGTCACCATTTTTACTGAAGGAAATTTAATCTCCAATTTGTAAGTCCTTATATTTCGAATCTTATTATGAATGATTTGCTTTGTACTTTGAGAAAATTCCAGCAGTTACCAAATCGCTTTCGCAGATGATTTACTTGTTATTGCACAATTTTATTACATTAATGAGGTCAATGCTCTTTCTCAGAATAATTTAAACTGTATTTTTCAGAATATTTTAAACTATATTTTTATTGTTCAAAGCATTGAAAGCTTAAATTTAACCCTTCAAAGTCAAAATTTATGATGATACATAAAAATCAGTGTCGACTTCCAAGATTGATTTAACTCTCGGAAATGAGTCTATTGAAGAAATGCAGTAGAAGAAATATTTAGGTTTTATCGTGAACAATAAATTACTGTGAAAGCAACATGTTTCTTATATTTACAGTAAGAATGAACTCCACATCATTTGTGGTTACATGACTGTTAGTTATGGGGCAGCATTCGTTATTTATGGTCTTCCCTCTATTTACTTAATAAACGTAAATGATCTGGATGTTAGACTTTCTAATGACAACCCTCGCAGTCCCTTGAATGGGATGTTTACTTTTTAACATTTACCTCACCCTTCAGATAGAAACGAAGTGACAATTGTTACTTACGATAATAATGTTTTCCAAGAATATACTAGAAATATTTGTTTCACATACGGTAGTAAGTTACTTGGAAAAGCTGGCCTTGCATTTGTTATTTATGAAGGTTGCAAGGACAATGTAACTATTAGATATAGATACCACATGTATGTTTTGTTTTCAAGCCGAGCTTATGAGCTTAAATGTTGCCATTAAATGGATACAAAACTCTTGTCATAAAAATGAGGTGTTTAAATACCTTATTTTCACAGATTCGCTTCCTTCTGTCTCTCTTCTACGTGATATATTATCGAGTAAAAACCTGGTGGCGGAAATTCACCCTATATTACACGCGATTGACGATACTGAAGATATTCATTTCGCCTATTTTCGAGGCCACACTGGTATTTTCGATAATGAGAAGGCTGACCATTTGGCTAAGTAGACGACTTATCGTAACATTGATTTTAATGTTGTCTACTCCAAAGTTTTATTGAAAGCATGGGGGAAAACTGAATATTGGGAGAAAAACTGTGGTTGGTTGAAATACTGAATATCTTGCTTCTTCGAAGGCCCAGTGGAAAAAGAAATTTTTCCCAACTGTTTTTCAAAGAATTAAGGGTAGGCATTTTCAATCGGATTATAAACTTACGCAAATTTTGACCGGTCTTGGGAATTTTGGAATTTACTTATTCAGTTTCAATATTGTTACTAGTGGAATCTGTAATTGCAGCAATGTTGTGGAAGATATGGAACATATTTTATTACTTTCCAGGTTGCATGCGAGTGCCAGAAGCGCTTTTTAAGTGAGTTTAGAGCAACTCTCTATTTGCTGGCCTCCTGTTTTCTATGATCTTGTTAGGATCACATAAACCTTTGCAGACTTGCTCGACTTTATTTGTTATTTGAACTTTTAATATTATTATTTATATGATTGGATTTTAATTTTTATTTCTCGTATTGTTTATGTATGACTACGTTATGTAGTGATGTATTATATCTTTGACATATCACTTTCACTTTGTATCTGTATTATTTTAAGTATTATTTCATTTTTATTATTATTGTATTATTTGAAGTAGGTTTATTTTCTTTTATAGAGGTATTAACATAGTTTTATTATTTACGGTATATTTCAGTATTTTTATTATAATAGTATTCATATTTTATATTTTTTTCCTTTTCCAGACCCTGATATTATGTTTTTATTGTTAAATTGTATCTCTTTGTATTATGAGTTATTTACTTACATCTGTAAATCTCGTGGAATACTTCGAAGAACACTAGGAGTTTTGTATTTGTTTTGTGAATTAAAAACTCTGAGTATAACTCTGAGCCTGTAAATAAAAGGAGATTTGAAATAGCCTCACAGCCGGGATAGCGTTTAGCGACGTTGACTGCCATACTGAAGGGCCCGGGTCTGAATCCCTGAGAAGGCATGGATATTTGTAAATGTGCTGTGTCTGTGCGTCATGAGAGCATTCTTTAAATATGTTGCGAGACGTCGATAGGTTGGAGGTAGGGAAATAGGGGTGGGAGTCCCTCGAAGCCGTCCCCGTAGGGCGCTCTTGATCAAAATTGGGAGCGGAACTGAGCAAAGTCGTACTCTCACCTGCATGGTGATCAAGGCTTCTGCCAACGACAGGCCTCAATTTTGCACTCCTTGCCATGACGAATTTCGTGGGCTTGTTCTGATATTATTGACAGACAAGTGAGATAAATAATAACAACAACAGATTTGAAATATTACAAAATTACTATCACTTAGATATACCTTTTTAATTCTTGATTTGTATTATATGGCTTCATATTAAGAAAATGACATTTTCTTTTGTTACCTTTAAATGGACGTCACGTGGGTTTTTTCTAACTCCTCACCTACATGCTAAAATTTCTCTACATATTATTATATGTACTTATAATGCATTAGAAATGGGTAGCACATTTTAACGCTAATTTCATTTCTATTAATGAGGTTGGGAATATGAATACATGCATGTGGTAACTGTTCCGTCCGTGTTTTGGTTTGAAGTTATTGAAATTATAGCAGTACTTTTATAATGATGTTGAAAATACTTGTTGAAATATTATAGCTAATTCATGCTAAAAATGCATAATAAAAAAGAGCTAGTGCTATTCCTACGGAATTTAATCCATATTTTACAGCTCATAAAGCGCAACGAAATTACGAACGAGAAATTTATGGAAGGGAGGAAAACCACTGAAAATGCGTCTCTTCCGTTTTTCATTTCCTAAATTTATAAGTTTTCTGTCTTAAATGAAAGCCTAGATGTTACATTAATTACATAATAAATTTCGTTGAATAATATATCTATTATGCTTAAAATATTTAAGAGTTGAACGTTAATTTACTGATTGCTAAAAGCTGTTATGTGCATGTCGTTTGTCCAGTATAGTTTGTGTGTCTCATAGAAAAGCACTAATTAACGGTTTAATTTGCTAACGATATGCACAATATTTGCCATGAAGTATTCGCTAAAGTAACTATTACAGACTGAATAGTCTTTTCTTTCGTAATGTGTTTGACTGTATTACTGACTGGTAATTTTTATTTTTTGAATCATCTAGCTCTTTACTTAATAGCCAATAGCCTTGCGCCACTACAAGGGCCGGGAGTGATGGCCATTTGATTATGGAAGCAACTGACAGGGGGCCAACGTTGCCTTTTGTGAAGGAATGGACAGTTACAACCGTGTAACTGTCCATTCCTTCACAAAAGGCTTCACAATCGAATCCTTCTGCAGGATTCGAACCCAGGCTTAATTCTACGACAGTCAGGGTCACTAACCACGCGCCTCACTTATTTTTATTGTAAACTACATTATAAAATTTACTTAAAAAAATTAGGATATTCACAAAAGGGAAGTACAGTTGAAAAAAAAAGGCTAGTTGCGCATACGTAATTTCAGTAACATACGATAAATAAGATCTTTAATACGTTATAAATCAAAATTAGCATAACTTTTAAATAAACGTTTACATATTTTGAAAAATAGTTTTATTTATTAAAATTTTGCACAGGCGAATGAATGTATGTAATTTTTACTATCACAAATGTGCTTTAAAATACAATTTATTCCATTTCCGATTTATAGTTTAAAACAGTAGATAGCATTTGAACCTACAAGCAATAATTCCCTTTGATCCGATTAGCAAGGGCAGTTATAATTTTATAGATCTGAAATTAATAGAATGTTTCAAAATTCATAAAGTTTAAAAATAAATATGATTTATTTGTAAAATGGTTCTTTCTAACTTATCTAAGATATGAATGTGATCTCCTATTTTTGACAAATCTGTATAATCAGATCCTTCATAAATTTATTTTAAATATAACATCATCATTTTTGTTTGATTAAGATGTCTAATCTTTGGTCTTAAATAAATTCATGCACTTTATGTCTGAGCAGAGAAAACATACAATTACGTCTAGATAAAACATAATTAAACAGTATTGAAATATAACGTAACATAAATTAATTTTAAACCACTCAAAATTCTAATGGTTTACAAAGTACCATTTGAAATTTTGTCTCTTTGAAAATGTCAAACGTTTTCTCAATATTGCGTAATCTAGTACAACAACATCTAAATTCAAGAAAAACACATATTTCTTACTTGATATGCTTGAACTTTGTAATGTTTTTACACACCTAAAATATGACAGAGTTTATCAATGATTTCAACTTCCTGCCAATGGTAAACTTCAAAATATCTAAGATCTGAATTGGGGACACGGTGTCTTTCGAATGATTTTTTTTAGTTAAGAAATTTCATCTACAATATATGAATATTATTAAGGAGTTTTATAAGACAAATTGATTTTAAGCTGAAAATACATTTTTTTGCTAGTATTTTTTGTATAATTTAAATTTTTTGAAGAAAAATTTAAAAATTAAAATGTCTTTCTTCTCCTACAACTTTCAATGTTTTTGCCCCAAGTATTTTTATTGTATTTATTATTCTTAATAACTTGAAGGATCAATTTTTGCAATTAATGAAATAGCTTCAGATAAAAAATAAAAAACACATTTTTGTGCAAAAACTTTGAAAAAAGTATAATCTCAATCACATTTTCACTTGCAATAATTTTTCTTTCCACTATTTTGCAAAATCCATCCTTGTTTCTACTAAGTATATACGTTTAAACAAGCAGTAAAAAATTTTAAGAAATTGAAAAATCTCTTTCAGATTTTACATTATGTCCAAATGGGAGTTTCCGTAACGTTTTCTGGTCCCCTTTTATTTACAAATATCATGTTCTTCGCACTTAAGCCATAAAATTCAGTTCAACACTGATATCACAAAATAATTTTAAAATGAGCGCATCTTTAGCATTTCCGACACATAGTCTCACCCGCTGGAGATAGAAATATTTTTTTATTCTTGATATCGTTGAGTTTGTTAATCACAAATTCGTTAAAGTTTTACAAAATATCAAATAGATAATAAAACAAATTCCAAATTCGAAATTTGGACTTCCAGATGCCCATATTCAGCCGGAAATGTATGTTATTCAAAACTGGACGGTTCTAGATACCGTTGTTTTATCACAATGAGAGAAACATATTTACATTTACGCAAATTCTTCATTATTTAATTTCTTACTATAGTCAGGTATTTGGTAACAACAATTTGGAAAGTGAATCGACATTTAAAGTTTTCAATGCAAAATGCTGAAACGAATTTTGTAGCCCTTCTGAGCAAATATTTTAGTCCATATTTGTAAACGTTTTAGAAAAGTATTTGTATAAGTTGAAATATTTATTGAAAAAATGCAAACTGAGAAAAGGAATATAAACAACTGAATATATATATATATATATATATATATATATATTACTAGCTAATCGGCTGTGAATATTTGTGCTCATGAGAGTTATGCAAAATAATTTTTACAGGCGTTAACTCGTTATTTTATATAACTATATTTTTTTTTTTCTCGTGATGAGTCAGTGGTATTTCGCATATATATATATATATATCTATATATATAGATATATAGATAGATATATAGATATAGATATATAGATAGATAGATAAGCATAATGCTCTTACAATATAGTATTAATAAATAATAATGTCAGTTCTAATGTATACTGTCCGCCTGTGATGGTATAACAAAAATCCGTGCAAAATTTCAAAACATTAGGGTGTATGTTTCGGAGATCTCATGATGATTCAGTGGTATTTCGCTTATATATATATAGATAGATAGATATAGATACATATATAGATATAAAATTAAACCTAGTACTATTCAGTTGGCTAATATAAACATAATTATAAGCTTTTGTTTAAAACATTAGCTGGCCTGAAATATTTCAAAACATGCAAGTAGAATTTTTCTTTAGCTGTTTTTGTTTTTAAAACACGTTCAAAAAATTTTAATACATTACATGAATTAATTATAATATATTTTCTAAAACACCTTTTCAAATTATTGTCATTAATATTTAATATTTATTAATATTATTAATATTGATTAATATTAATAGCATTAATTTGGCAGTTTATTTTTTTTTTCAAAAACCAAAATTTGAATAAATACAAAACATTGTATCTAAAAGCACTCAGCAGTATATATGATTTCTTCTTTCCTTATAGCCATCCTGTATCGTACATAAATTCCATTTTTAATTAATTTAGGTGTATTTTAATTAATTAAAGAATTTAATGTTTGTTCGAGCACTATTTTAATAATACTTCAGTCAGGAACTTGGTCAGTTTAATTACGTGGCCTCTTTCTGTCCGTTTCTTATTACAAATAATTTCGATTTTTGGAGAAGCATAACTGATGAAAGTTGACTGATGAAATAGAAGTTATAAATAACGTTTGGAAATGCTATAGAAATGTTTGTTAAGCTAAAGCTACATAGATATAGATATAATTTGGAATTTAAATGGAAGAATATTTACTGCATGTATTATCCATAGAATTCTATATTGCTCAGACACTATTTTGCCTGGAAATCCTTAATGTATAAATGAATGAAATTTAGTGACATTAGTAATCACATAATTTTTTAAGGCTTGGAAATTCTGATTTTTTCTCCACTTAAAATAAAACACGATATTCGCAGTGCTATTTGAAGTTCTATACAACATTCTGTCTCTAATACAACATTCTATTGGTATAATGAGCTACTAAAATCGATGTACATCTAAATTATATTCTGATACTGTAAAAAAAAATAGTGAAATATTTATTGATCGAATAATTACAATCATTATTGACTTTAAATATTTACATAATTTTCAAAAAATAAAAAGAAAAAAGAAATCAAATTAAAAAACACGCTTTTAGTAACAAATAACATGCATCTCAAGTTTAAAATATGGCTTTAACCATTTTGACTGTGCCCAACTGTTTTCTGTAATAATTTTATTATTGATTATCATAAAAGTATGTGAGGTGATACGGAAGATGGTAATTATTATACCAAGTGAGCCAAAAATATGAATATATGTCTGCAGTTAATTTAATGTGTTGCTGTATATTGCAGGGAGAAACAGTGAACGAGGTATTTAACTTATCTTTTATTTAAATAATACTGACGTGATTGAGCTTACGATATTAGCCAGAATGATGCTAAACATGTAGCAGCAAATTAGAACTAAAACACAAGCGACTTCTACCGGACTGACTTTGAAGATGTGAGTTTTAAGGCAAGGGGAAATGGAAGAAAATGAATGCTTGCATTGGGAGACATCCAGAGAAGAACACCTCCTAAAACGACTCCTAGTAACATCTCCGTAAAAACTGTGGAAATATTCGAAACGACAAGCATTTCAAGGTAATTGTGTGAGTCTATTTGGTATTGCAGTGTAATTTTTTGCGGTGTAAAGACCTGAATTCCGAAGGTTTCACCTTCCATACTATTTCAGTTCCCTTAACCACTGTACTGTCATCACACCATGGGATCATATATATGTGGGAATCGTGCCTCAACGAAGCACCAGATGTCGCTATCTACATCTACGATAGGAATGCTTCAGGTAAACACATCTTCCACTTGGATAGCGAAGCCCGACAGCAGTGGTCTAATGGAACGCTCGCGAAGAAGCTATAACTAGACGCATAGGCGATCGGATTTGGATTACCCAAAGTGACCTCACGTAGGTGGTCAGCTCTTGTGTTGTAATACCTCTCCTAAACATTTAACCCCATCTGTACATACTCATCCCGTTTATCTTTTCTTCTGTAAACCAGAAATAAAACCTTACCCTTTGAACAGTGGGAGTGATCTCTATTTATTGATAAGACGTCACCCCACATACGAGGGTTGGAACTTTAATAGTGGCAACTATTTATTTACAAGGAATACAAAAGTGATTCATGTCACCATGTTTTACAGTCCTTCAATATAGTCGCCAGCATTGTATACAACCCGTTTCCAACGATGTGGAAGTCGCAGAATATCTGTAGCAGCGCCTGATTTGTTGATAGTTTGCATGGACCGGTCTACTGCCGCAAGAATCTTAGGAACAGTTTGGAAGCGAGTGCCACGAAGTGGTTCCTTCATCTTAGGAATTAAGTCATAGTCACAAGGGCTTAGATTTGGGGAGTATGGTGGATGGTAAAGCACTTCCCAGCCCCATCGCTTGAACAAATCAGTCACAGCTTGCGCTGCGTGCGGCCGAGCATTGTCATGCAAAATGAGAGGGGCGTTTTGCAGAAAGTGTGGCCGGCAACAGCTTGCAGGTCTGACACTCGGACGACCTGGCCGCAGCATGTCTGCCACGTTTTGGCGTCCTTCATTGAATGCTTTCACCCATCTTGCTACGGTTCTGTAAAGCAATGCAGATTTCCCGCAAGCTTCTTGAAGCCCTTGATGACAGTGTCGTGTTGTACGACCTCTGGCACATTCAATTTTTATCCAACATCGTTGTTCTTGTTTTGAAAACATCCTGACAACACTTACTTTAGACCGCGAGCTAATACAACGATCCGTTCTTCGCGTCACTCCGCATGCGCATGACGTAGGCAGGACGAGTCTTTTTGCGGAGATGTAAAGTAGGTATCTAGTTCACGTGTGGTATACGCGATATTCTTTGGTTTTGTTGCGTAGCGTGTTTTCAGCTGTGTTGCCACTATTAAAGTTCCAACCCTCGTATATAGCCATGTTTATGGTACATCCTCTGTGTATAATCTGAAGTCAAAGAAAATTACTTACCGTAATCAAAAAACGCTTCTGATACTATACGTACTTTTTAAGTATTTTTAAGACTCCTACTAACTTATATCTATTGCATACAATGTAATTTTCCATTTATATTCAATTAAGGTATATACTTATATACTTGCTTTCAAATTTGACGTATTTGCTATAGTGGCTAGCGCGTCGCGCAGCTGCACCACAGGTCAGGGATTTGATTCCCGTCCTGGGCAAGGTAGATTCAGCCTTTTATCTCTTAAGTGGGTGGATAAAAAGACCCAAGTTCGCTTGGGGAATAAACACCGTTGGTCCTGCGACAAGCTGACGACTTACCCAGGGCATATGTTTATGTCCTTCGGAGTTCAAAATGTCAAGAAAGCAGAAAAAGGACACTCAGGCCGTGGCCCATTACGGCTTTTGTGTGTGAATTTAGTTCATTTGCTTTCCGTGTTGACTAGTTTACTTTTTATATTAAACATGCTAAGTTTAAAAGAGTTCAATAATATTATTCGCTTAACGTAAATCATTTGTTTTGAGAAATCCAATTTCCTATTATTGGCAGATAAAAACCTAACAAAATTTTGATGTTATCGAAAAAATATAAATTTTCATCCGAAAATGAAATTAATTCTAATTCATAATAACAGTAAAAATTATACTCTTGGATGCTAAACGTAAAATGCATCCTTAAGTAAAATGTATCCAAACATAGCATGACAGCATATATATCAAAATCAGAGATTAATCTATCATTCTAATGTAATAAACATTGAAGCTGGAATTATATTCATCGACCGACAAAGTTTCGTCATCAGTCACATATATTTACTTCCCTCATGGTAATTATAACCTAATGCAGGGAGAATTCGTCCAGTAATTGGCCGTACGCTCTCGATAATCAGATAGGCTTGTTAATGGTGATAGTAACTAATCTATTCCTTTACTCCTGTTGGAGATTTTAACAATCTTCTTACAGCCGAGACCAAAGTGGCGATTATGCGAGCTCTTTGTTTGGAGTTGCAGCAAAGCGAGCAGAAGTAAATGAATACTTAATTTGCTTTGGGAGGACTTTTCTACCATGCATGGCAGTCATTTGTTATTCTTAAGTGGTGGGAGTTTAAGTCTCTTTTTGACATGACCTGCATTTTGTTAGACAAATGAGCTCTTTAGGGCATGCGAGATTTTGAAACATATAGCGTTTAGTAAAGAAGTTCCAGTTCAGAATTGCCTGAACGAAAATTATTTCACTTTTGCATAAGTAACTTTGAATGCTTCTACCTATTAAGTAAAATGCCTAGAAGTGGAAATGTCACATGTTTTAAAGTACGTAGGAGAATTTGTCGTTGTCACAGACTAAAGGAAATTAACATACTCGAATCCCATTGAGAATGAGACTAATATTAACGTAAGTAAAAGCTTTTCATTTCTGAGATTTTGTGCTGTTCTGTAAGGGATAAATAATAGAATGTTTCTTGCGTTTATCTTAATGAGATTAAAGACGGATTTTGGTAATATTAGCTTTAAGTACCAGAGAACTAAGTTTCAAGTTTCTTCAAATTATATTTCTAATTTGTTTTGTGTTTATGTTCTCGGAACCTTCATACATTTTAATGAAGCAATTCATCTTAAAATTAGCAATTAATTCTTTAAGTGGCAGGTAATTTCTTAAAAAAGTTGCAAAATGTTTGAGAAAATATAATTTTCATTATTTATTCATAGGATCATTTAATAAGTTATTCATAGGATCTATTGAAGAAATCATTGTAATTAGTGCATAAGTTGATTTTAATGTTGATGATGCAGTTGATTTTAAAGAATTAATTCATTTAGCTTCTAATAATTTAAATTCAATGTCTTCTTGAAATTTAGTATATAAGATGCTCATATGTAGAAATACCACAATGAATATGAAGATAATGTTACAAAAGAAAAAACATAGCATGAAAATATTTGACCAAAATTTTCACATTTTGGAATCCTTGAAGCATCAAGTATCGAATGTAGATGGGAGTGCTAATGGAAACATGCTATTTCCATTTATTTATTGAGATAATATACCATACTTTTATACCAGTAAACAACTTTCCTAGAATTTGTAACTGTCCTAAAATAGGACGACGGCAAAATCCACTACTACCAAATCTTCTTCAGTTTGTGATGGAGAAAATCCTTTCCAAAGAACCTCTATGTAAAGAAGGAAAGGCTCCATAGACGTAATGTAATCCACTTTGTCTGCAACGCCCCTACAACGAAAAGGGAACATTCGCCAAGGGATTTGGCGACGGAATCTGTTGGCGAGAATTTCCCCTCTGGTGATGTGCCGGTTCTTTGGTACCGGCAGACATTTTCCCCCTCCGCAATGTGAACACGCGGCTAAAGATGAATCATTCTTTGACTTGTCGCGATAATTTAAACTCGGATTTTCGTGCTTTTTTTTTTTTTTCTCAAAATAAATAATCCATTAATTAATTTAGCGAGAAAAAATATTTTCTTTACCTTTACAGTTTAAAGAAATTCAAAATGATATTCGCGTTAATAATATTGTAACTAAATGCACTTAGATAATTTCATATTAGAAAATCTTTTATATTAATACAGATTATTTTATAAATTTATCAGTGTTTTTTAAATATACTGAAAGTGATTTTTTCTTCATAATTCACACTTTTCTTTACAAAATTTTCTAGCTATAGAACATACCACATTACCTTATATTAAGTAAATAATAAACCTCCAAATTTTAGTTTAAATTAATTATTGATACAATTAAATATTACATATATTTATTTAAATTCTGTACATATTTATATATATAACATAATCCTCCCTCTTTTTGTATAACTCTACATACATGTTTTCTAAGATGTTACTTTTACATTTTACTTACATTCAGAAATTTCAATTTTTTTTGAAACAGTACTAAAGTTATAGATGAAATATCAAAAACTCCCATACCCTCTTTGCATAATATCTTTTTTTCTGTATGTATATACACACACACACATATATATATATAAACTTTTGAATGTCCCTTGTTTGATATATTATGCAGACTTTGAGAAGGTTCTCAGAAATATCATTAGTACTGCAACTATACGTAATGTCCACCAGTTATTCTTCTAATATTTAATATAATCTGAAATTAATTGCTGAATTAATATTAGAATTTGCACCCACTCTTCCTTTCTATATTTCTCTATATTATTTTTCCTCGTGTCATTTGATTTTTTTTTCTGTACGTATACACACACACACGCGAATATATATATATATAAACTTTTGAATGCCCCTTGTTTGATATATTATGCAGACCTTGAGAAGGTTCTCAGAAATATCATTAGTACTGCAACTTCACGTAATGTCCACCAGTTATACTTCTAATATTTAATATAATCTGAAATTAATTGCAGAATTAATATTAGACTTTGCATCCACTCTTCCTTTCTATATTTCTCTATATAATTTTTCCTCGTGTCATTTGCTTGAGGTATTCTATATTTGCGTATTAAAAAGCTTTTCAGAAGCATCAGTACTAGAAGCAAACAATAAAAAAATTATCTATATAATTAAACCAAGTATCATTTTAATATTTAAAGTATTCTGAAATTAGTAACAGAAATAATTATATACTTTACTCCCTTTTCTTCCTTCCTTCCATAATTCTACATGATACTTTGCCATTTGTTTAACACATTATCCAGACTTTAGCCCAAGTCTCCAAAAATATCCTTACTCTACCAAACAACGTTAAAAACCATCTATGTAATATAAATTAATTAACATTTGTAATACTTAAAATAATAATTTTTTTTTTCTGAATAAGAAGTATTTTATAATTCCATTCAGATTTCATGTCTCTTAAATACAAAAACAAAACAAAAACATAATATATTTGAAATATATTTTCTGTTTATTCAATTTTCTCCAATTGCAGACAAATTACATATAATTTAATTATCTAAATAGGCAGCAGACAATATTTTTAACAAAATTCTGAAGTGATTTGTTAGTGTAAGAAATTTTTTTTCTTGCTATCAAAGCATTAAATGGATAGACATTCTTGTTCATAAATATAACCTTTTCTAGAACTCTGCACATGTAGTTGATTTCTAAAAACCTTCTTAAAAATTAACATTTATGTAACAAGTTATATATTAAAATTTATATAAGAAATTAATTAACAAATTATATTGACATTTATATATCAAAATATAACAATTTATATTTTTTTCTTGTTATAAACTCTTCACATGATTATTAAACCACATATTATTCACATAATTATTAAACGATTAAAATAATAGCAGGCAGTTTTCATTGTGTTCATTATAATGTTCTTTAATGCGTCTCAAAACTAAATGTTCTTTACTTAAAAGTTTTCTATTGCTACCATGTTTTGCAATCCTTTAACAATATAATCCACATTATTACTTTTCAAAGCATATTTCAACACTGAAGAGCCAAAACATTATGACCACTTACTCAATAGCACATTGTGCAACTTTGGCCGGCATAACAACTTCAGCTGGCCTTGGCATGGATACAGGTTCTTGGTAGACGACTGGAGATAGGTTGTACCAAATGTTTAAGCAGTGATCACACAAAGTTGAGATATTCCGACATGGTGATGCTTGAGCTCTGAGTTACCACTCCATGAAATCCAAAATGTGCCGTATCGCGTTAAGATCCGGTGAGTTAGGTGGCCTGGATATTAATTGGAATTTATTCTTATCCTCCTCAAACCACTCCAACACATCAATCCTTGTGACACAGGCTGTTGCCCTGCTGGAAAATTCCATTTCCAGTGGCTGCCAGACAGCACTGGTCAGTTCTTTGGTCTGGCACCAATTTTGCTGTACAAACAGGGTCAGTCTCCAAAGTCCTTTTTCTTTGATGACACGTGGACATCTGCTGATTCCACCATCATTTATCCACTTTGCATAAATACAATTAACGGCAGAGCGTGAAAAACCTACCAGGAGTTCAGTTTCGTAGATACTTGTTTCGAACCTTCATTCAAGTTGATTCAAAATGTGGGACACATTTTTCCAGTGCTCATAATGTTTTGTCCCGTCAGTGTCTATACAAGGGTGATAATACGATAAAAGGAACATTTACACTCAAGGTATGTACACATTTTGCTGCATTATGATTGAAATACAAAGCAGAACAAAAACAAAATTTACAAGCAAGAGGCTAACAGGTTAAACCTATTATTAAATTATTATCCTAACCTATTATTAAAAATGAATTAAGCTGATTGTTGTCTTCACTATGAAATGAATTACTGAAAGAAACATTATAATGGAATTATTTTACACGACATATTGCCATGCATAATTACTATTAATAACACTTTAAATATACTTGACCATTAATTTCAAACTTCAATACAAAAATCAAATTAATAAAAATTTAAGTCTTTTTTTTTAAACAAATCAGTGGTCTCAAAATTTAGTTATTAATGATTATTCTTTCTTTTTTATTTTGTAAAAGATCTTGTGTAAAGAAGATGATTTACCCAATAACTGCATTCAGGATGATTCAACCAATATTGTATTCAGTTTCACGATAAATTAATATACTTATCAAAGAATGAAACTTGCATCAAGCAATGTATCCTGAAATGTATAATATCTGCATATTTATAATTTAATATATAAAAGACAACAACATATGTGGCAATTAAAAGCATCAGTTCTAAATCAAATTAAAAATCACGAAATATACTAAATTCATAAATAAATTAGTTCACTATTATTCAGACTTTAAAAGAATTAGCACTTATAATCAATAAATCACATGGAATATGATATAAAAACTTGTTATTGGCATAATAGAAAATGAACACAAAATTCCTCAGAAAATTTAACAAACAAAAATAAAATCATTTTCTTAACAGCAGTTTTGTAAATTCTTCAAATTATAATAATAGTTTTTATTTTGAATTATACAATACATAATATACAATTTTCCATATGTAACTTTAATACATATTTATATTTCAAAATATTGCTTCTCACACACACTAAATGCAATTTGAAATAAAAAAGATACTGCGAGGAGTTTCTTAATATTTTCATGAATTTTGGGTTTATACATGTTATGAGAGACATAAAATTTATTATATTTTACTTATACAACAGATCAGTTTAAAAATTCAAAAAGTTACAGTATATTAAAATCCAAGTTTGGAGAAATATAAGCATAACAATATTAACAAATAAAAGGAGTACATTTTTAATTTATTGGAACAAGTTTTGTTGGAATAACAAAAAAAAAAAATGCTCAGTATTTTCCAATTATTTTCACAATTCCAACTTACAGTATACAGTAAGCTTTCGGAATTTATGAGTATGCATGCAGTAATGCATAATAAGCATGTATAAATAGGTAGAACATGCAAACTTAAATACAACTTAATGCCTGTTTCACCAAACAGTATCCAGCAATTGCAAATATATAAACATTCAGTACATAAAAAATTTTCTCACCGCATATAATGCTTCATGGACAGAATGTTTTTGTCAGTGAGCTATTAATATAGCCAAATAGATTTCCTTTGCTAATTCCCAATGTCATGAATAGTTTTCAATTTTTCGTGGGAATGCAGATAATCAGAATGTACCAATGTTGACAAAATAAAAATAAAGTTCTCCCCCCCCCAAATTTTAGAACTCAGATTTGGAATTTTCAAATATATTAGTATTCATAATAAAAAGAATATGCTAAAATATTAAATGTTACATGAACTAATAATTAGCAACAAGAATCAGCATATCATGAGCAAATTTACAGTCAATAGTTTTGAACTTTTCATGCCTGCAAATGATGCAAACTATAGTTTAGGAAATTTACTTGTTACCTACTGATTCTTTTTACTTTTTTTTAAGAACTTAAAAATGTTTAATTTGGTATTCTGAATTTTATGCTTTTTTGCTAACACATATAAAACGATTAGTTTAGTTTTTGTAATCTTTTTTTGGCTTTTTTCACACTTCTTAACACTTTATTAGTTTCCTTGATTTTGAAGTATAAAAGAAGTTGCACATATGAGTTGACAATATGTTCCCACAACTGAAAGGCATGAAGATGGCATTTAAGCCAATCATGATCAATAGTTTTCAACTCGGATATAATTTTGGATTTTACATTTTTATGATAACATACTTTTTCAAACACAGTTTTGAACCTTTTACCCATCTCACACACAGATAAAGTAAACTGATGTGAGGGGTAACACAATCCATCTTTCATAAAATCATATTCTTTAAAATGTAAAAAATAGGTGTGTGTGTCTAAAGTTTTATTTGCAACAAGAACACTTTTGCACAACAGGCACAAAGGAAACTGTTTTAATGCCTGCTTAGCTATATACCCAGCAACATAGGCTGAAGAATTTTGATCAAATACATCATGTACTGCACCTGCATTAGGAATATCTACAGCATTACCTGCAGTCTCAGTTAATGGAAGCAACAGGTCATCAAAATCAATTTCCAGTTCATTTTCTTCCTCACCAAAACTTTTTATTTTTTAACTCTTCGGAGTGTAAACTTTGGAGTGCGTTTCTGGTGTTGTAAATGCTTCCTTCCTTTGGTCTTTACTATTTGCAGATGGCAGCTCTTGAGCTCCAGTCTCATCTGTTTTTTTCTGTTCGAGTCAGTGACACCATTTCAGTATCTACTATTGTTCGAATTTCATCATCTAATAAGAATAAATATAAAAAATACTTTATTTAAATATTACATAATCCTTTACAGTTCAAATTTGCAATTTTATAAGTTAACAATTTTACAGTGCTCAGTATTTCTGGAAGACTTTTCTCTTAATTCTAAAATTACTTATCATTACTGACACAGCTTTTATTTATTTATGAGCTATTTTTTACTTTATGAATAGTTCTATGCCTTGTGATTTTTTTTATTGGGTTACTGTAGTGAAATATTAGTTTATAGATTTTTAAGTACAATGTGATAGAACCAGTGCCGATTCTAAACTGTTGGCCATTGACGTGAAATTTAAAAAAAAAAAAAAAGAACTTTATTTTTACTCACAAAAGCTTCTTTAAGTTATCCGCCTTCTCATTTTTATCACAAAACGATACGATATTTATGCCTCTAGCCTTGGGTTTAGACGTTTTCAATAAACACGTGGAATACTAGAGGGCCACAAAAATTAGTTCAGCAAGAAAATAAATGCCAAAACTTCAGAAGCAGCAATGATCTTTAACGATTTTCATTGCTTTTTAGGTTGAAAACTTATACACAAGGTACTGTAGTAAATTTTAAATAAGTAATCACCTGTGATCCATGAATGGATTACTCCACTTAACATTGATTTTTATGGGAAAAATAGTTTTACTTTACAAACAAAAAAGCATACTGCTTGCAAACTTTTTGAATGATAAATGGCCATTAGGAAAAAATTAAATTTGTAAACTGAAGTTTCATTGTTATGATTCGTGAAAAGCACTTTTCTTTATCTCAATGAACTTTCATATAAAAAATAAATGGTTTGCATCCAGCACTATTGATGCATTACTAAACCATAACTGATTTATTGAATACGAAATGACAGTTAAAAATTAAAATTATAAAACAAGATAAAAACATGCATTATCACAAGGAATAAAATTTAATTTTACATAAATGTATAGAGAATCATGGTTACCTGTTTGCCCTAACTTCTTTGGTACAGCACAAGAATGAAGGTAACGGAAATTGGTTGATCGGAAGTTACTTTCAGTGAAGTGTATAGAACACACTTTTCCTTTTCTGTATAATTCATCTGCAGATTTGCTGAGCAGATCTTTATTGCAGGCAGCAGCCCACTGTTTTGACCTGTAAAAAGAGAAAAGAGTAACTTTATTTTCTTTGATTTAATGAATTTATTGCTAGTGGAGATGTAGCATTATTTAAATGAAATAATTCTAATGAAAACTTGGCTACACATTAGAATGCTAATTGATTAATTTTTATTATTTACAATAATTTTTATTAAATAGTCAAAATACCATCTGATTTAGACCGTAGAAAAATTAAAATTAGAGCTTCTTTATGAAGTAGTTACTGCAAAATAAATGACTACCTGAATTTATCGATAACGTATATTTACTGTACAAAGATAGGATAATGATATAATAATCAAATATTTATAAATTATGTATGTATATAAATATAAGTTACAAACTCTTACCTAACAGGATCCTTAGGGAATCCGAAGAATCTTCTCTCTGGATTTTTCCAAGATGTTGTACCACAACAAAAACATCGATACCATGTTTTATTAGCTGCTTTCCTTTTCCTAAGCAAAAGATACACAATAAATTTCCATTTTTATAGAAATTGATAAAATTAAAAAATATCAGATAAAATATGAAAATTGTTGCAAATATATTATCGGTGCCAATACATACGGCTACATTTACAATAATATTTAAAGATTTTAACAACACTAATCATAAACTATTTTTGAAACATTTACCTAATTTACATTTAAGGCCTTCAATATTCTACATCTCATTAATTAAAATTATTAGTTCACAGATTATAACATTTAGAAATTTGAAAAGTATTGGCAGTAAAAATGTTAATACTGCAATGTGGGGTATGAAAATATCTTTATAGAACTTACATGATTCGTATATTTAGATAAAATTTCGTTTGTCAACATGGAAATAAAAAGCTACCGCTAAAAAATGATGGTATTTACTACATTCAGAAATTACACTATTTTTTTAAGTTTAATGATAAAAAGATAGAAATAAAGCTTACCTGGAAAATGATGAAATATTAGGTGAAGTTTCACTTTCACTGGCTGTTGAATTTCTATTGTCCATATCGCTACTTAAAACCAGAGAACCTATTCTTTGTTTAAACTCTTACTAAACGTAACGGTCAAACTAAAGAATATGTCAAACCTTGCAAACCTGTCCAAACCATATTCTTTGATTCAGCTTCGAGCTTTGACGTTTTTTGGCGACAAATATTTCACGCATGCGCAGTTGTTTCCCTTTTCGCTGGAAGGGAGCCACTTCTGCTTTTGCGAAGGTTTCCTTCTTAACAGTACATATTCTTTGTCCTTTCTTTCTCTGTTACATTCCAAAAGTGCTCTTCTACAACTAACCCAGGCACTTTAGTCTACCTGGCAGGCACACATCACGTCACAGACAGGTGTGTTAAATGTGTGGGGGGGGGTGAGTAAATTCTTCAAGCATTGACTCCTGAAATCACTTTGTATTATAAATTGAAGAAGTTTTTCATCCAGGTATTCACAAGCCACCTTACACAACAATAGATACTTCTTATCCAAAGGAAGATGACATCTCTCCACCAGTGGATAGAACCAAATATAAGCAAGCCATCGTAGCCTCACTATACATAGCCACAGTAATCCGACCGGACATTAACCTAGCAGTGAGCGTATTAAGCAGGAAAAAGTAATCTTCAAATGAGATAGACTGTAAAGCAGTTCTAAGAGTCCTGAAGTCTACGAAGGACCTATATCTGAAGTCTACGAAGGACATTTATCTAAAAACCAACTCTGATAAACAATTAACACTTCTGAATTATACGATGCTGATGATGCGTTTGATTTAACCACTAGACGATGAACGGGCAAAATTTATTTTTCTTCGGAAATAGCTCAATATTTTGGTCCACAAATAGACAAAACTGTGTTTCCTTATCACCTACTGCTTTTAAGCTTATTTCTGCAGCTGCTGCTGAAGAGTTCAAATGGATATTAAACCTCTTTAAAGATTTTGGACTACAATAAAATTGCAATGCGAATTCCATGACTGCAGATATTTTCGCCAAACTGTTGCCAAAAACAAAATTTCTGAAATTAAAAAGCGAGCTAAATCTGATTTTCAACTTTTTCCGAAATGCTTGATCAAAGGAAGTATTGTTATAAGTTAATTAATCATTTTTTAAAAGTATCTTTTGTAAATTACCTAATCTAGTAACTCTAGCAACGCCAAGGCAAGCGTTAACCACAGCCAAGAACAATATTCCATGACCCGTTTTTTCTATTTTTTATTATTAGTACTTTCTCTTTTGTGCTTATATATATATATATCTTTAACGATCCGTCGCTTCTTTATTTCAGTTAAAACTGAATAAATGTCCTCCTGTGTTTTCTGAACCTCGTCGTTTGTCGCCAGATTTACCGTAGGCTCGAGTTTGCGTATCGCATGTCACCGGGAACCAATCGGCCATCCAAAAGTGCTTGATTCAGTCCTCTTCACATGGTCCATAAGGCTAACAGTGACTGGCGCCGTTACAGTGACTATCGCCACTTGAATGCTGGAACTATTCCTGACCGGTATCATATACCGCATATTCGGGACTCACATATTCAGGACTGTACACAGATGTTTTCAAAAATACGTTTTCAGCCCTTGATTTCTCTAGGGACCTCATTTAGACTATTTGAGATTCTTAAAACATCGTTTGGTTTGCGTAACGCAGTCCAAACATTCCAAAGATTTATTCAAGTACTTTCTGGCATAGACTTTTGTATACCTTACTTTGATTATTTGCTTGTGGCTTCAGCAAATAAAGACGACCAAAGGAGTCACCTCCATTTGAATTTTGATTGATCGCAAAAATATGGGTTAAAATTGAATCCTTCTAACCGTATTCTTAAAAAGTCATTGGCATCGTTTCTTCGCTGTTTAATAACCCCTTCAGGCGTTTGGCATCTTCCGGCAAAAATTGCACAAATTTCTAATTCGCCTGAACGTGCAATAATGTCCGATTTAAAGAGACTTTGGCAATGTTGAAGTTTTATCGACGGTTTTTGCCTAAGATATCTACTACCGAAGCTCCTCTTTATTTTTTTAAAAGATTCTAAGAAGAATGATATGTGTCACGTTTCTTGGACAGCGTAAAGAACTGAGGCCTTTGAAAAATGTTAAACGTATCTAACAAATTCAGTGACACTTGGTTCCCATGCCCCTTGCCAGCTGCTGTCGTTGATGGTCGTTGCCTCAAATGGGGTTGTTGGAGTCGTTTTGCACTGGCGACGCGATAATGGCCTTCTACCACAGGGTTTTTTCTTCCGAAATTTGATTACATCTGAAATTAGGTACAGCACATACGATAGGGAATTACTTGCTATCTACTGCGGTGTAAGGCATGTAAGGCATTTTCAACATGATCTTGAGTCGCAAGTTTTTACAATATATACAGATCATAGCCTTCTAATATTTTTGTGTAGAAAGAAATCAGGTTCAGCATCGCCCAGGCAGATTAGGCATATGAATTACTGCCCAGTTCAGGACCGACATACAATATGTTCCTGGGTCAGAAAATATTATGCAAAATAAATTAAGACGAAAGACTGGCATTAAAAAGCTGGGCTTAACAAGTTTTGCACAGATTGCAGAATTTCATTGTAATGATCCCGAAATAAACCATGTGTTACATGCGGAAAATAGCTCATTAAAACTACAAAAGATATCACATTTATACAGAAGTATTATTCTCACATTTATACAGAAATCATGTGACTCAATGAGAGATACGTTACAAGTACCTACATCAGCTCATATTAACAATACATATTTCGTGCACACAGCTTACGACTCATGCACTCAAGTATGAGGCACCATGCACTGAACCCACCATTTACTAACCTGTATGATGGCCCATTTAATCTAGTAAAATGGCTTAATAAAAATTTTACACTTCTCATTAAGTAAAAGGAATCAATGATTGGCATCGATGTTCTGAAACCAGCAATTTTGGTTTCAGGCACTCCAGCATCAGTTTTCGTTCCTGAGCAGATTCTTACACTAAATCCAGTAGGCACCACTGCTGATGAAAAGCCAACCAAACACACGAATGTGTACTACTTGTTCTGGCAGAAGGCGTCAAGTTTAACCTGAGGTATCTCTGGTACCTCAGGTTGTATTCATTGTACTCTCCCTCCGGCACGTGGAGGGGGAGTACAATGGAGAAAATCTTAATTGCAGTGAGTGTCAACATTCATCTTTGCTGGGCAATATTCATATCTGATCGCCATAAAACGAGGATAAAATCTTGAACTTTTTCACCGAGACTTACTACTTCTCACTGCTTTTTGTCTGCTCGTGACCGATGTTTGGCGTCGGCTCATGTGTCAATGTTTTTATCCTTTTGCGAGATGTGGTTTCCTTTTCGAAATCTCAAATAAAGTTGGTTTTAACTATTACCTGAAGTTCCTTTTATTTTTAGGTCTTTATGGAATCTAATGCCGATAAAATATCGCCATATCTCTTTCTAATTTACAACAGAAATTAAACGAAATTTTATTTTATGTTTTCAACACTAATTACATTTCACCAGAAAGTAACGTTGATGTCCATATACGTGATATATAAACTACCATCATGCAGGCAAAGGCGCTCATTATTTTTAACTTAAGAGGGTTAATTTTTAAGTTTGTTCATGAAATCATACGGAAATGGAAAATACGAGTACTGCAGAAGTGCATTGTTTAATACCTCTAATGGTGAATTCATTTAATCTGAAGACATTTCTAGCAATATCTGAGTTTAAACTGCTTGTAAATGTAATTTTTCAGACAAGAAAGATTAATCTGTTTATCAAAATAGCAGTAACTTTTAATGAATAAAATATTAGTTCAAAATATATCGATTGTCTGAATAATGAAATTTGTTAAAACGATCGTTCAACCTCAATTAAACGATTTCTAATTATGAAATATCTATTTCCATATAGAGAGTACGAGGGAAATAAGCTTACTTTCCTTACATAATTACTGTCTATTATGCAGCGAGCAATAAAACCAAGAAAATTAAGAGTTCGATTAAAATGATTAATGATAACAAAAATGAAGATCTCATTTTTCTTGCCTGAAAACTAAATAATAATCCGCTGACAAGCGCTGTATTACTTAAGAAAAATTGGAAAATTATAATAAGTAATGTGTGTTGGGTTGCAAGAACTCGAAGAACCTAAATAGTGTAATTATCGGTTTAATTCGTCGATGAAAATTTATGTTGCCCGCCTCAAGTAATGTATCTCATAAATGCATTTAAAAGAGATATCAGAACATTTTAAAACACACTATGCTTTTTTATTTAGATTCTTCTTTGTATTTAAGTGCTTGAGCTAATTTAATGCTTATATAAATTATATGGTTCTCTAAATAAATTGCTAAACTTGTGAATGGTTTGTATATTTTCTCTAATATTTTGCAAAGCATTAAGGATGTAATGCTGTTAGTTTCTTAATTAAATTTGTAATATCGTCAGTTATGCCATGCCATTAGTGAATCAAGGAATTCCTAATGTATTTAAATTAGAAATGAAAGCAATTCTCTAATGTAGTTTTTTGTATTAGTAGAGGCATGCTTCAAAATTTCGTATCTTATGAGTTTGAATATTTCGGTTTATAAATCATGTTTGAAGTAAATGAACGTATTTTGTTGTCAGTTATTTTGCTGTTGAAAAGTTCACTACTAAATTATGCAATTAATTTTCTGTTGCTATTTTATTACTGTTACAGTTACGAAACTGAAATAGAATAATATATTGTTAATTTTTAAAGAAATTTGATCTCCATAATAGGAAAAAAAAAGAGATTTCAATAATGAAAAAAATCATCTGCTTGCTCCATTTCACTTAAAATGTCTGATGTAAGGGAAACACGTTCAGTAATAATAATTTATGATTATCATTAAAATGTTAATACAGATTTGTGATTATTATTAACGTAGAATAATGGGAGTAATCAAAAAGTATTCAAATATGATAGAAAACTTTTAGGAAACAGCCACACAACCCTCTTTTTTTAAATATAATCGAAACCTTTTTGACCTAATAAATTATATGTTACTTTAACCTGTTTGCACGTTTCCTCAAATGGAAGACAATTTCAAAATATCTTTGAGTTCGTTGTTGTGTCGTTTTCATTAAAAGCAAAATTAAAAAACAACTTATTTTCTCGACGATTCTAAATATTTCTTGCTTACATAACGAATACGTTTCATTGATTTACAATTAATTATGTCAAAATATTGGATTTTTGCTTTCTTGAAAATGGATCCATTTACAACATGAAAATATTTATAAGAATAAGAAAGTATTCTTTTCACTTATTTGGTTCTAGTAAATTACAAAATGTACTACAGGTAAAAGGTACTAAACTCTACAGATTTCAAGAACACCTTGTACAGGTCCCTATCTCTTAAGACCAAGAAACTAGATTTCTAATAAGGCGAAGCCAAGAACTAGATATGGAGCTGATGCACGTCTCAGAAGCATAAAACCATCTACCCAGTAAAATGGAACGCAAAGTAAATTGCCCAATTAAGATATTAGAACTTTAAAAGCTTTGGGAGAGCCGGGATATCACAGAAGCACAGAAGTACGATATTTTAGAAATTAACACAAATATTTAAAAGTCCTCAATAATCAGGTGTGGAAAAGTAAAGCAAAGCCTTGAAGATATAAATAATAAGGAAGAATCGATTCACAAAATCCTATACGACGATGATTATAGTAATGCACTAATATATCACAGATTTAAACAGTTCATTTGAATAAAGCAAAACAAAAGGATATTGTCTGGCCTAGAAAAGGGATACCATCGTGGAGAAATTTATGAGGAACACTGGCTCATATTTAAATTACACATGGAGAAACCTACGAAGCTAGCCCATTTCCTTGCTATCAAACTCATGTTTAACTACCAGGATACAACGCTCATTACAGTCTGTCACTGATGAGGCTTTCCTATCTTAAACATTCAATATGGTGTATTAGGCATATTGCATTTTGCAACTTTTGCATTTAAGACCATATCTGTTACAACAATTTCGTTCTCAAGGAAGTCAAGATTCGTGCCCTTTGCTTTTGCTGTAATTATTTGTAACAGTTACTATCGCTATCGCTTGGAAATATTATTCTTTTTTCACGTGGTATATTTATTTAACAGATTTATATCAAACTTTAACTCTCAAGAATGCTACTTCTTTCCAAATCTTTCTCCAGATTTTTTTTTCTGGCGGGCACTAGTCATTTTTAGACTTTCATCACTACAAAGCCGGTGGTTATTTTATTATGGGGGCACCTAATGGGCGACCACCGCGAACTTCTCTGAAGGGACAGACACTTTACATCCATACCTTCTCCAGAACTAGAGAACCTGGTCCCTTTGCTATTGCCGTAGCCTCCCCTAATCACTATACCGTCTGGGGTGTGGTGGCGTGATTCAAAGATGAAATGCAGAAGCAGGTAATTTTAGTTCTGTTGCAGAAAGCTTAATTTCCGTATTTTTTAAAAGTAAATGTTTTTTAGCCAAGGTAAAATTACAATTCTGACATATCAATGATTAAATATTAGAAACAACTGGTATTATCGTAGTGTTTTAAATATACCTGTTAAATTATGTAATAATCATTGCATGTTCTGAATTATTCACTTGAATATTTTAAAAGTTAACTCCACATTAAACTTCTTTATAAGAAGATTAAATTTCTATTTAAATTAAAGCATAAATTTAAGCGATTTTGATCATAAGCAGATTATACGTAACCAACTTACAGTACGCGAAATCAGACGATATTTCTCAGTTCATTATTTACTAAATAAAAATGCTTTGATTAGACGAAAGCAAAATATTTCGCTCTTCTTCCAGATCAAGCTAAGCAACATATTTCGAGACATGATAAAATTACAAATATTATTTATACTGCGCAAATTTTGGTAGCTACTTTATATACTCAAAAATCATTGAAAGATTTGAACAAATGAATTCGTTTGGGAAAAACGATTATATTTATGTTCCTATAAGAATACAAATCGTTGCACATTACGATATTTGTTCCGTTTTTCGATTTTGTGTCTTATGACAAATGAAATGTTTACAGTGGATGTCGTTTCACGGAAAAAGTGAATAAGAATTCAAAGCACAAATAATCTATTCGATGATTTAATTTATTAGAAATAATGTATTCTTTTAAAATTCGTTGATGAAATTCAAAGCACTTTGCAGTTCTCCAATAATTAGGAAAAACAGATCCTTATGCCAATGGTTTCAAAGATAACTAGTTATGTTATCTTAATACCAATTGCAAACGTGTAAATAAATACCCCTGTGTTCAAAATTATAAGAATCAGCGCTTTATATCTATTGGACAAAAAGCTGATGGAGAGATTTTAAAGAAATTTGGTATGGATTTATATTTAGACAAGAGAAAGAAATGTACCATAGAAAAGTCATTTTATGTATGCATAAATATGAGTAAAGCTCAGTGCAGTGATGTCTAAGATCCACATTGTGATATTGAGCTGAAAATGAGTCTAACATGAGGTATAGTCTCACAGCCAGGCAATTTACGCAAGTAACATCATAACTAGGCAGGATGTTGTCCAGGAGTCACTGTGACAATTCACTCCTGCAGCAAGGCAGTTTTCAATTCCTGGATAGTTTTCGGAGGAAGAATGGGAGATTACATTGCCCTTCCAACAGCGTATGAGGCATGATCTATAGGGTTAAGTTCAGGAGTTCTAACTGGCCCATTCATGCGGCGAAAACCATCAGTTTCCAAGTAATCGTCTACAAGCTGATGCCTATGTGAATGAGGGTTACAGTGCATTAACAGCAACTCAGGATCACTGGAACCCTTGAAAAGTCAAATATAGAGCTCTAAGATCTCCCACAACTACTCAAAGCAGTCAGGAAGTCATTGTCAAATACATGCAGAGGGTGTGTGGTCGTCCAGCGTAAAGCCTGCCCAATACATTTACCCCTCCACCTTCGTAGTCTCCTTTCCTTTGTCAAGGAAGGGATTGTGTCTTTTCCAGGCTCTCTTCAGATACAGATTAGCCGAAAGTCAGTATCTAGGTTGAATCTCGACGACATTCGTTATCATAGGCCCTCTTTATAATCCTTACAAATTTTAAAATTCTCACAGCCTATAATAACTATTACTGAAGTTTTGATAAAATACCTGGACAATTAAACGCGATATTTCTTTTCTCTAAAGGCAGGATGAAGATTATTTTTACCAATTTTTATTTTTTTTATTTGAATACTAGCATTTTAAGAAGTTCCTAACTATAATGACCTATTTTCTACGCTGCACGAAAAGCACCAGCTTGTGGTAGAAATTTGACATACTCAAATAGAGTTTTATTGTAGTTTTCTTTTCGCTATGCTTCATATAACATAGACTCCAAGTTTCAAAGAAATACGTCGACTAAATGGACTCTAAATAAGTCTGAATTAGGGTTACTGTAATTAAAATATCCCTATACAAACGTTATCAGGTAATTCTGAAAACCAGTATTTCCTTCTCATGTGTTGAGAAACGTGACTAGAATATTATTCCTTAAACTGGCAATATGAAGAGGAAGTAAATGTCGATCTCTCTGATTTTAAATTTTGTATGTTAAATTCACCCAGTCTGAATAATGGGAAAGGTAATTTCGGGATCAGGCAATGCAATGCATATTATTATTGAACAGAAATAATTGCATATTTATAAACGGAAATAGAAAATTGATAGTTAAATAATCTTTAACAGGTAAGTTTATGGAGCTCGCTGGAAGGTATTGTATTATAAAGATTAAAAAAACTACTATAAGGAACTGGTATAAGATGTTAATGAATATGTACAGTAGTTTCAAGAGGAGTGGATTAATTTTGGCAAAGTGTACGAGAACTGGGTCTAGGTAACCCATAAATCTGACAAAAAAATGCCTTAGAGAGAAAAACCACATTCATATATTTATAATAAAGCATGGTCTGCAGGAACTTAAAGCACCAAATAAATAGCTTGAGTTAAACTAGATTATTTGAATATGGTAAACAACACTCTGTCTGAGGGGAGCAATGTCTTCAATTTCGATTTTAACCCATACTTAAGCTCTGTAAAGCCCAATGCTCTGCCTTAATCCCAAATACCATAGAGAATCTGGGTGGCATTCCACACTTCATAACGGCTGTACGGTGCTCTGAAGTTGGCAAATTGGAATACATTTGCTTAATCTAGCGAATATGGGAAAGCTATGTAACCTGACGTTCTAGCATTATTCCCTAATATTTCAATTGCGTGACATATTTGATGGTCTTACCCTGAAGCTTCACGCTGGGGTTATAGCTTGAAACACTCGGTTATGCTCGATTATCAGGCTGTGCATTTTATCTGTTAATATTTGAGAAAGTGATCAAATATCTCGGAAAAGTTATTGATTAAAATGGCTGCCTCACATGGATTACTTAAAAGCAAAGGGAGGCAAGTTTGCTAATAATGTGATTAGAATGACTGGGCTTTCTAAATTGGTTATCAAGAACTGAACGAAAGCGGCAACAGAAAGATTGTTTGTTTATGCTAGTCTAGCATGATAGAAATCTCCGCGGAATTAAAATTAGAGAAACAGCAAATCTTATTGTATACAGCTGGACATAGAACGTGCCATTCGAAGGATGACTAGAGTTTGGTGGGATTTTGAACTTTGCAGCATAAACATTGGTGAAGAAGAAATTGAAAAACCTGTTTCGAAATGGTCACAACATCCGGGCAAGATTAAAATTTCAAGTGGAATCTAAGCACTCCAAAGAATAGAGGCTTTGAACGATATTCGGACAGCTCAAAAAAAGATGATGAAACAGGTGCAGGATTCAATATTTATCATGAAGGCATATTTAAAGAAGAATGGCTTTTCTTTCTAGACAGAAAATGTTGAGTCTATCTGGCTGAAACAATGGTTTTATTAAAAGTCTTAGAGTGGATCAAAACAAACAAACTAACGACAAATCTCCACTCAGACAATCAAGCTCTTTTGAAATCAATTCATAAATATAATATCTGAAATAGAAATATTTTAAAAATTAGGTATGTACTTCTAAAGACGAAGAGGAGGCTTCACCAGATTCGAGGGCACCGAAGAGCCACTGAAATGAAAAAGCTAACAAAGTAGCAAAATCAGGAATTTATTCATCTCTTTAATTGAATGCAAAATCCCACGAAGTTATTTAACTGTAACGGCCAAGGAAAAAGTAGGGGAAATCTGGCAAGAAAGGTGGACTGAAAATGACATTGGAAGAACTACATCTAAATTATTCCTGAAAGTCTTAGTAAAGAGAGATTTTTCAGACTTTTGTCTGAACCAAGTCTTGACAAACCAAGATGCGTTTCCAATTAATAGGTTTAATTTGAAAGGAACACATGGCGCATGGAGATGAGGCAACACAACGGCGGACGCTGTTGACATGATTATAGAATGCACAAGCGCACATGCCGAAAGACTTAAATTGTTTCCACAAGCAATGTCGGAATACAAGATACTGAGGGCCATACAAACAGATTTGTTAATTAAAATTTAATGGAACCTATATGTTCAAAGAGAAACTGAATTATACTCTTAATTACTTTGTTTGTTAATGTTTATTGTGTGTAATTGTTTTATCAGTCATGCCACCTCTATAATGTGTGGCCTACGTTATACTGATTTATTATTTATGGTCTGTTAATTGTTAAAGATAAGTTGTAATGTGTAGTGTAAAAAAGGCGAAGTCAACGTATCCCATGCCCTAAATCAGCATTAAAGTACAAACTAAAACAAATGGCGAATGAAAAGTGGCAACGCCAGTGGGAAAAATGGCCTCAAGGGCAACGTACATTCAAACCGCTACCCAAGGCTGACGAAAATGTTACAATATCCACCTACTTTCTCACCCAGTACATCTTGGGTCACGGTCGCTTCCCCAAGTATTTTTATGATCGGAATATGGCTACATCGGATAGATGCATATGTGGCGAAAGCAAAGACCCTGAACATTGCATGTTTCAGACTCCGCTAACGTCAGCCTATCACATTCGCCATTCCATCGATACTGGAATAGAATTTAGAAGATTCATCATTAAGCACCGTAAAGTCTTCCAAAACATCAAAAATATTATTGATTACCCACACCGCCAAGAACTGGACATCTGCCATCCATAGCATACAACGCAAAATAATTCTTTAAGTTCAGGAATTGCAACAATAAGAATATCCACTCTTCACCCTCTTAGTATGCAGGAGTGCCTTTAGAAAATACACTTGAATATCTCCATTTATTGAGACAACCGTACCTTTTCTTATACCTACTCAAACTACGAACTATGAACTACTTCAGATTGTGCAATGTGTGACAGATACACCAGTACTACACACTCAGCACTATGTACCATGAAATGAATTCATTAACTGTGTGCTGAAATATAAACCGTGCTAAGAATGAACTTATAAACTGCGAACCGTGTAACAAAAAACCAAACAAGCAACGAAACCCGTAGCATAAACATCCCCCCCAGCAAAACTCCAAACCGAAACACAAAAGAAATATGTATATACATCTCTAAATGACTTATTGTATTTATCCAGTGCATGCTTATTTGTATTTATTCATTGTATACTTATTGTATTTATCCATTGTATACTTACTCTATTTATCCATTGTATACTTATTGTATTCTTCCATTGTATTTATTGTATTTATCCATACAATTTGTAATTGCAAAGTACATGTGTAAAGTATATCTTATGCTAGTATTGTCTGTAATGCAAATTAGGCACCATTAATGTGTAACTATTATGAATGCTGCAATGTAGGCAAATGTTCGAGCATGGCACTAGCGTGCCCCTTGAGGTTGCACTTTCATAGATGATTAGTGCGGTAAGGTGATACCAGTTTTTTGCCCATGGCGATGTTTTTGTGTTCTCTGTACTTTCTTCTGTCTGTCTCTATCTTCAATCAAAAGACCTCAAAATTCTTTAACTTTTTAGCCTGCACTCACTCAGGGAATTAACATTATATATATATATATATATATATGTATCTTCATTTTGCTCTTTAGCTTATATGCTTTATGTTTAACTTAGGTGCTTTCTAAGTTTAGCTTATGGCACCGATGATACCTCTACTAAATGAGTTGAGGATCTCTTCTTGATTCACATTTTGTAATTCACTGTGAAAACCTTTTCCCCCAAGCAGCTTTTCAGATTATATGGTTATACGCCTGCGGCCCGTCTTATACGGCTGCGGCCTCCTCCTTACTTATCGACTCAACATGGAAGTTTCGAAAGGGGTTCATTCCCACATCTTTGATTTCCCCTTCTGCTGTTATATGTTTGTTTTTTCTGTCCATCAAATCTGTCTTCTCTTATCGTGAAAAACGTGGGGTCCATCGTCATGCTCGAAAATAATAATTCATGGCCACTTTACCACAGAAAGGAATTTTTTCCTTTAACATTAAGGACAATGCACTCTTTCATCTAGTTGGTTCCGAATTCATTAGATGAGAACTGCATATTCGACACATCTAAAAAATGAAAATGCTTTAAATTATTCCTAATTTTCAGTCGCTTCTAGAAAGTTCTGTCCAGTTTGCAGTGTGACCATTTAAACGCTAAATAATTAATAATATTATTATTATTCTTTGCTTTACAAATTAATATAAATAGTCAGGAAACTAATTCTTCCAATTTAAAATTTTAATAAATAAAAAATAATTCCCCTTAAATGTCGCTAAATTTACATAACGTTATATTTGTTTCTTCACACTTTCAGCGGTTTTATTTCTGCAATTAATATTAACATGGATTGAAGTGTTATGGATTTATTTAAATTTTCGCTCTAATTGCATTTAATTTTACTTATGTCGTTATTTTCCTCATTGTACTTCAAAGTTGTTTGCATAACAGCATGTGTTATCTTTTCATTTCATCTAAAGATCGAACCAGTATTTCTACATGATAATTACCAAAATTCAGATCCGCCTGAGTTT
The DNA here is from genome assembly GCA_000611955.2 of Stegodyphus mimosarum. Classification (NCBI taxonomy): domain Eukaryota; kingdom Metazoa; phylum Arthropoda; class Arachnida; order Araneae; family Eresidae; genus Stegodyphus; species Stegodyphus mimosarum. The sequence goes on along the minus strand of KK119230.1, from coordinate 136,078 downwards.
CTTTACGAAGAATGGATGAGAAACGAATGTAGATGAAGCACAGACACATATTGACACCGGAAGATATTCTAGGATATGCTCTGGTATGCCCATAATCCAGCCCTAAGCATCAGTTCCTTATTATATATGAACACTCCATATTTGGAAAATATCAGCTAACATCAATACATCGTCATAGTGGGGTTTTGAATCATTTTCCTTCATTATGCGAATTATATTCCCTATAACATACAGACACAAAATTTTCATACATATGAAACGCATACTAAATCATAGTGGAATATCGTGCTTGGCAATAATTCTGTATAAAAGTGCAATCTCTTTTATTGCTATCCTAATGCTATTTCTTGCCGACACGTGTAGAACAAACAAGGATTATTCATTCCAAATACGCGATCTGGACACGCGATCTAACCATAACCATAACCTGGAACTCGTATTCGAAAGGTCCAGGTTCGAATACCGGCCAGGGCATTGCTCATTTTTCATGTATTCCTACTTCAAAAAAACCTAATGACTGTACAAAATTTTTCGACTCATTTTAAAGAAAATATGTTCATGCATTAGAAATTAAGTGCTTGTACACTAAGAATGATTTTATTGAAAAAGGAGCTCTGAATGAAACTCTTACAAAAATAAGGTAAACATTTTTCTTTTGGTATTTCCGACTGTAAAAGTTAAGCATTTGCTTACTTTCTTACGGTCCTAATAGTTAAATGATTTTACGGCTCATGAATAATTATGTTATAATAAATAGATGATACTTTAAAACAAGTAATGTAAAAAATAAATAAAGTCAATTCCTACTTAGGTCAACAAATAAAAATTTTATTTTAGATACTTTTTATTAACATTATTAACAAGAGCATAAAATTAGCGCTTTTCTTCTTTTGTTTCATTTGCAAGCCATTTTTGACGGTTATATTTTTCTTTCTCTAATCGTCGCTTGCCTTGTGTTGTAGTTTCGTTTCACATTCTCCGTTTGTGAAGCAAGGTACCTTTTAAAGGGTTACATTTTAAACATATATTATTATCACTTTGACATAGAAATATGGGGAGAATTTTTGCTTCATATTGGGACCTTACATCCGCTTTATCCAACTATATAATTACAGTTCTTTAATTCCATACACTGTAAAATCTTTAGAACTCTGTCTCACTATTGCCACTTATTTTTGATAAATATTACAATCCCATTTATCACAGTCATATACTATTATTTATCAGTTATTGTAAAATTAATTTTTACAGCCCGTGATAGTTCCTCATAAACGATCAAAATTATTTGTAAGTCTTATAATATATTTAAAATAAAAGCAGCCTATCTTTAGTTCCGGTAAACAGGAACAAATAAGTAGGAATCAAGTGTCATCCACTATAAGTTTAAAAAATGTATTTGATTTTGAGTGGATGAATAAAAAGTATTTTATTAACGATTGAAAATTTCAACAAGATATAGGGAGCGTGTGAGCTAATAGTAGAAATTTAATTAAAAATTTTCTCTTTCGGGCAGACTCGAATTGAACTACCAGTGACCAATGGATCTGGAATTAGAGAAATGAAATTTGTCTACGTCGCCCACGCACGAAAGAGAATAGACAAAAAAGAAAGGAGGAGTACACGGCAAAATGCCAGGGGGCGGGAGAGACAAATGATGTAAAATTTGGTTTCAGTATTTAAAGTAATCATTAAAAGAGCCTGAAATTTGACACTGGATAACCAGCTTACATGTAGCATTTTCGCTGCGCCTCTTAATATAACTAGCAAAATTACTGTAAATAAAAAAAAAAAATTCCTGATGCCAAACTGGCACTTATAAAAAAGAGTGAAATGAATTAATTAGGCTATATAATAGTACACTGAGACTTTTTGAGTGAGGAAAACTTACAAAATAGAGTTACTTTTTATTTTAGTTTTTTGTGAAAAACACTTCATTTTATAAAATTACAACATTCGAAAGAAAAAAGAATCCAAGCACATTTTGGAGAATTGTGCATTGTAGTTTTAAAAGCCTGGTAGAAGCGGATTTAATAATGTTCATCAAAGCTAAAACTATTTTGCTACAAATAGCAAGCTTCAAGCTAAAGTGACGCTTGCTATTTGTAGCCTTTAAATTATCAAATTAAAAGCATTGAACTAATCGAAAAATGGAGGGCTAAAAAATGGAAAGTGAAATAGAAAATAGAAGATTAGGAAATAGAATAACACTTAGAATAGGAAAGTGTATCATTATTGTGAATTTTGCATCATTAGATTTCCTATCTTTGGCATTTTACTCTAAAATTAAGAAAAATATATCTGAAATGTGCAATCGCACATAATTAATATTTCTCCGAAGAGTTTAAATAACGAAATTAATTTTTTTTTGTTCAGTCATGCTTGAAATCTTTTCTTTCTTATTTTATTTAATCCAGATACGACATGTTTTGTTCAAATATTTTTTCTCGGCAATTCAAAAAGTTCTGTGAATACACTTAAAATGTTAATACTTCTAAACTTTTCTAATGAAGAAAAAAATTTTAAAGTGATTAGTTTTTTTTTATCTCATTCTATCACCATGGATTTCAATACTTTTTCCATCTTTCAAATAAAAGCCCCAAATGAATGGCCCAGCTAGATTAAATGGGATTTAAAGACATATCCGTACATTTGGGAGCTTTACGTTGAAGTTCAGAAAAATAAAAAGTTAGAATCCTATAAGTAGAACTAATACATCGACTTTTTCAAGCTGCAACTAATTAAAAATTTTGTATATTTTTTGTGAACGTTAATACGAGTCTTCAATTTCAGTCGTACCAATTAACATTTTTTAAGTGCATTTTTTTGAGCAGATTAGTTTTAACATGCATGATTTCACTATTTAAACGATAAAAAGAGACTAAAACATTTCAAATACACATAAAAAGTAAAAGATATATTCCCCAGTTAATTTAATTTGTTCATCGCTGACATCGCATTCCGCAGTTTTAAGCAATTTAAAATTTTGATCAACATTAAACAGTAAAAGTAAAAATTTTAACTCTTAGCAAAGCTACACATTTGAAAATGCATTTTTCTTCTAATAAAATTAGAAAATATCAGCAGATAATAAATAATTAATATGTATAAGTTAAGATAATTTATATACTATCTCAGTTAAATTTAAAATATTATATTTTAAATAACATTCAGAAAAAAAGAAAATACAGTGAAAAAAACAGACGTATTTATATAATGCGTTAAACAAACACTTACGTTCTTACATTTATTAACGTGTTCCGCCCTAATGCATTAGACGGAAGTGAGGAAGGCTTTCTTGGCGGACTTTCTAAAAAAATCTGGCTCGTATTAACACTTTATACATGGAGGAAAACCACGAAAACAACCACGTAGCCAGCTGTTCGCGGGAACTATCGCTCGGTCGCTAGTCTGCTTGCAGATCTTATTAGTCTCAAAAATTATAGTTTATGGAAAGTGAATACTCATTATTTCAAAGAGGTTTCTCTTACTCTATACGGCAAAGGGCACGAGGTTTATACATATTCAGCTTCGCATAATTTTTCATATATATTCTGCTCGGTACACAGCTTTCGTTAAAGGATTATTCACATACGTAGATGCGAACACTTTCATTTCCTGCGTGAGCAGTCGATATTATTTAATACATCAGTGCTGCTTAAATGATGCTAAAAGCAATTTGTCTCTGCTTCTGATGTCATTACAAATTGTCAGTTTCATTTCGAAAATGACAACTTGATGTATGTCTATGCATACCTTTTTACCAAACAATCTTCGTAACTGTTAAGCGAATGGCATTAATGTTTTCAAATCAAAAAAGAAAGCATCAGATTTCGAAACACAGTTAAAAGTTGTAAGATAGTATATATTAATTAACAAAACACTACGATTTAAATCTTTACTAAAACTTCTTTCCTTTAGCCCTTTGCAAGGTGCAAATGAGAGTAAACTTTATCGAACTATTTCGGGACGAAGCGTGTATTCGCTTGTTAGTCTAATAGTGTCTCAAGGATTTATATTAATATTACGCAATTATGATCCTATAGTATTACTGAAGATAGTGTTGCATACCTGTGTCAACGAGATTAATAATCGTCGATACAATGAATATTTTACTATATGACGAGCGTGTCTTAAATTCAAGAACTGAACAAAATTTATGAAGTAAAGTTCTATTTGGCTTTTTAATTTTACATGAAAGATCTAGTTTCTACATTTTAAAATAGACCGTTTTAGAATATAAGCAATAAAGTAACTTATATATTCACTTATTTGTTTGAGTTTTATTTATTATTTTTTATTTATTATATTTTACTTGTTTGTTTAATGTAACGTTTGATTTTATCATTATAACACGGGCAGTAGTCAACATGTCACACTTTTTCTTTAGTTTTTTTACCAGCCCTCCAAATGCCCCGAAACTTGCTATGTGAATTAATAATCGCTGTCGCTGATTTGCGGTTCTATAAGATAATCATCTTCATAGAACCTCAAATTCATCCGGAATCATAAATAGTCCTTTAAAGGAGCGTTCACATGGTAGTTTAGTTACCACAACATTCTTCGTCGTAAGGCATAAAATTCATTAGCTTCAGTCACACCTAGGACACGCGATCTAACCATAACCAGTCACAGAACCTAAAATTTGCGCATGCGTGAATGTGCAGCTGGCAGAAAGAGCACGTCGATTGGTTGCCGGTTAGTGTTTGCTGCGCTGTGATTGATTGATTTATATGCCATGCCCTCTTGGAGTATAGCTGAATAGTTTTTGAACCATAAACTTTACACCATTTTGCGTGACCTAGCAAAGACTAGTTACCTAACAATGAAGTTTGTCTTATATCATTTGTGATGGTAAAATGTTCCATTAATGAACGCATACTGTACTTGATACGTTTTAACAGCGCTCGTTTTCTAAATATGGAAGAAGAGAAGTAAGCTTTTACGAAACTAAAAATTAGATACTATTTAAATACGTTTTGCATAATTTTGATCACCTTTCAGTATAATAGTTACTTCAGTTCTGCGGAAAATTGCATATAATTCCTATAAAAATCATTATTAATAATAGGTTAATGCCATACGTCTTCACTAACAATCTTCTATGATAAAACATATAAGAAAACACATCACTGAAAGTTTATTGGGATATCCATGTGCAATTTGTATACCTTCTGTAATATTTTATATAAAATGAATAATTTTGTAATTATTCTAAACTTTCTATGTAATCGAATATGTACTGTCTTCTTGCAGGTATGTATTAAATGACCTGACACCAAAACTGAGTGCAAAGATAATATATATTTAGACGACCTTTCGCTTAGTTTTGTAAATCCCAACGGAAGGACTATAGAAAATGTGATCGAAAGATCGCATTTTCTATAGTCTATAGTCATTTTCTATAGAAATGGATTCATATTCGTTCGTAAACAACGGACATCATAACAATGTATCAAACGAAAAAGTTAGGAAATGCGAACGCAAGAAGGCATTTTATCTTCTTCGGAAAAAAATGTTTACTTATAAAATTTCATTCAGTTTGTAGAGACATTAGGTTATTTCGAAGCAGGAGACATGAAATGAGCAATGCCCTCGCCGGTACTCGAACCTCTCGAACAAGCGCCGAGCCTGCTTAACATTCGACCATAATGGCATGCTAGGCAGACAGGAGAAATACCTTACAAGTTATTTTAAAATGTCATGAAATTAAGATGCGTTTAAATGGTTTATTGTGCTATTAAATATTATACTGACTAGTTTAAATGAAACATTCATCAGAACAACATTTTTGTTTCAATCAATGAGGGAAATTTGAGCAATATTTCTGTCAGTCATTCTTTGAAAGCTTTGAATGCAAACCAATTATGTTCAATACCAGTTTCTCTTCATGAGTTATGACTGATCTCAAAACGTCATCGCAATAACATCGCACTCATGAACTATTCACTATCAATCGAGAATGCTGCATCTTTATTCGATAATGCTTTTGCCTGCCATAATTACTGTGAGCACTTCAGGCGAGATTGCAGACGCTGAATTATGCATTCAACCCCTAAGTTTCTTGTATCAGGATGCATAATTGAAGTCTTCATCCAGAGTTTGAACAGTTTTGGTATTTTTTTTTATTGTTATATAAAATGTTTCATTGCCTTGGAATTCTGAGCTAAACATTTTAACACTAACATTGATTTATTGTTTCAGACAAACTTTAATAATAACATGAAGGTTCGCGTTTAATAAAATAGGCAATTTACATATTTAATCATTCGCTGAGTTGCAAATGGATATTGTCTTGTAGCAGAAGAATTTCTTCTTCGAGAAGCCGTATATTAATTTACAGCATCAAAACTAAAGCAAGGCTCCTTCTTCAGAACAGAAAGTTATGACGGAGTGTGAAACTTGATCCTTAGTTACATTATAAATTCAAGTGTCAAGGAATGTCCTAGAATCTAGAAGTCCATAAATTCAAAAATCAAAAAGTTGTGCAAAGTTACAAATTTGTGATAATTTGTTGATCTTTGAGACATCTGCATAATAGCCTAGAAACGCTTTTTTATTTATATCTAGATACTGGAAACTTGTAAATCAGTGATCTCTACAAATTAACCTAGAAAATTATATTTCTAATGTGAGACTACATTACTTTAAATAAGAATTAGAAAAATAGTCCAATGAATCATTCTTAATTTTAAGCAGAAATATCTGCACAGAAAACTTTTGCACAGAAATGTCTGCATGTAACCGCAATTTTTATAAAGTAATTTTCTAATTGCAACCAATACGATATGAACATAAATTGCATAAAATATTTTACATGAAATATAAAAACGTACTTTTATAAAAAAATTACAACAAATTTGTTGCAAAAGACTGAATATTTACAGTGAAATATTATTATGATATTAATAATAAGTCAATCTCATTTTTATGCTTGCAAAACGACAAACTGCACTTCAGAATTCCTCTGCACTGTCAATTAATCTATTATATAAGAGTTCAAAATTCTAATTTTTCAGTTTGGGCAAAATCTGCCTAAGTAATCTGCCTAAGTTCGCTTCGAGAATTGACTGAAGTCATACCATTGCTGCAAAACGTTCCATCAAAATTCAGTGAAACCTGACAATATTAATTTAATTATATATAGATTAATCGCGACCATGAGTACAAACCTGCATGCGCCTGTCACCCGATTTATTGATGGAATAGGATGAATGTACATGAAACATATAGAAGGGATTTTTTCATACTTATTTTTGCCTCTTTAATTTCACTGTGTTAAAAGAGCAGAGACTTGGCAAAGGAGGCAGAAAATTACTTTTCAATAATCGAAGATGGGCATCATTTGTAATTAAATCTTTGGTTACATCGTGTTTAATTTTGTGCATTTACATATTTGTTTTATATATCGGGGAAAATAATGTGCGTTTTCATAACTTAATTTTGCTATTTATGCATAATTTTATGATAAAGTGTAATACATAGTTATTATTGCACAAATGTTGTTTTAACAATTATATACTTATTGTATCGTTGCGCGACTCTGGGCTCGTAAAAGATTGAATGCACAATGGTCCAATTATAGGTTAATAAAATTTATTTTATCAAAATAAAATACTTCAAAGTCTGGGAAATTTTCTCTCCACAGTATACGCCTCTCCACAGTATAACGCAGTAAAATTAGTAGTTATTACTAAGAACTTTAAACACAAAGCAATTCAAAGCGCATCTAAACAGAAAGCTAAACCGGAAGTATCTCCGATCGCACTCTGAGCTAACAACTCGTAACAACAATAACTAAATCACAGATGATCTCTCTCTGGGCTTGTATAGTTTTCAACCGGCCGCCGAGATATTTCTAGGATTGCGGTTACAGCTAACATAGTAATCAAATACATTTAATCAATCACAGTACCTATTACAGTGATACAGAGATCTCACGGCGGTAACATAAGTCGCCAAAATCGTTGTCAGTTTGGCTATATCTCGCTAAATTTCTGAGATACCCATTTACTCAATGTCAAATGGACTTGCTTCTGTATTCTTACGTTTTCGGCTTAGCTTGTCGTTTCGCGTTACATTACGCAGCAAAATACAACAATTCCAGTTATAATTGCACTAAAATCCTACCTATGTACAGAATTCGTAACATTTTTCCCTTCCTGAGGACAGCATGTCCCGGGCAGTACAATCCAGGGACAAGAGGCCGTACTTACAGCTAAAGCAAATCACTGCAGCACTAAAATAATAATTTCAGTAAATAACATAAAGCAAAACATATATTAAATCAGTAAATTAGTGCCCAAATTTACAAATTTAGGAAAAAGTAGGGCTATGGTCTTATATTATTTACATTATACGGATTCTATACTATGACCATAGTAAGAAGCTAGCCTGTCATAATGAACCACTTTAAGCTTAGAATTCGATGGCTCACGGATCCGAGCTACGATGTCACTCAGACTGCTTAGGACTGTCTAAGGACAAACCCTAGGTCAGTGTAGTTTAGGAGGGAATCGAGTCGGATTACACACCCAAACTTTGTCTCTTTCACTTAATCCATGTTCTGTAGCTGTCGTGTATGCATGTAACTTTTGTTGTTATTCTCTATTAACTCTCTTACTGTAGCTTTCGTGTCGTATCGAGTCTTTATCAGCACGACTCGCACTCGTTCAAAATGTCGCATTACTTCAGCAGTGCTTGGAAATCTTGGATGTACTCGTCAGCGGTGAAGGCGCATCCGGAGGGCGTACAAACATGAGATTACAAAGCAGACAAAGATCACGAACGAAGATCATCTGGGATGGGGAATAGTAGTCTCGTGGACAGCATTGCGATAGGCCATTGAGAACAGTGGTAACATCTTGTCCCAGTCCTTTTGGTTACTGACAGCCGCCAAGGAGAAGTTATTAATGATGGTTCGATTAAAATTCTGTGCCATACCGTCTGACTGCGGATGTACAGGTGTCGTTTGGGTTTTGTCAGTGCTGAGTAGCTTGCAGAGTTCTTTGATTACAGCCGAGGTAAAATTTCTCCCCTGATCGGAATGTAACTCAACAGGCAGACCGAATCTGAAAATCCGGGATCTTGGGAGTAGCAGCTTGGAATGTCTTTCCATCATCGGATTCGAATTTCCGGTACAAGACGCCGTATCGAATATGAAGTGAGTTCCAGAGAGCCCAGTATTGTTTTGTCATAGTACTGTAGATCGAAATGTTCTGCCAGGTATGTTTTCTGCTTGAAAAACACATTAAGTCAATTATGAATATAATGTCGCCGTCTTCCAGCTAGTCTTTCCGGATTTCTTTGTCACTTCGTGGGTCCCAATGAACCGATGTTGATGTTGTAACTTATGCGACCGGATTAAGTAGCTCATGTTTCGCTTCGACACTAGAAAAATATTGGCAACATACGGAAAACGGATTTCTGGCTTAGAAATAATGATGCTAATGTTCTGTAGCTTTAACTATGGCCAGCAACTCTTTCCTGGTCACACAGTAATTCCTCTCCGGTTTAGACCGACACGTGCTATTGGGACTGTCTAAACGCCCGCTCCAATAGGCCACAACTCGTTATTAACCGTTTATTTCTTGGAGAGAAACCTTCCTTGCATCCTTGTCGAGTATAAAAAGTTTGTCGAGCTGAGGATACGTCAGGATTGGAACAGGTGTGAAAAAACCTTAAACTTGTTAAATGAATGATCACACTCTTTTGTTCACAAGAATATCTGTTTGTTTTCTGTGAGTTTGTGAAGGGGTCTTGCGATGGAAGCTCTAGGCAACTTCGCAGCTGATGGACATTTTCTTGGCGTCTCTAGACTTCAACTGTTGGCACATTGTTCTTGATCTGTACACACACCTTCAGTAGAGATGACATGTCAGAGGTAAGTCACATCCTGTCTGAATAATTTATATTAGATTGGCTTCGCTCAGGTTCTGAGCACCTTTCTAAGGTTTTCTAAATGTTCTTCAAAATTCTTGCCGACGATAATGATGCCATCCAGGTATATCAGACAGGCTCGGTAGGAAAGATATCTCAATAGGGTCGTCATGAGGCGTTCGAAATTTGCCAGCGCATTACATAGCCCAAACGGCATGACCTAGAATTGCTTAACGTCCTTGTCCGGTAGTAAAAACCGTCTTTTCTGAGTCTACCTGGTAATATCCACTCTTTAAATGAAATATCGAAAACCACTTGCTTTAAGAAAGAGTGCCCTAAATGTCTCCAATTCTATTAGGAGGGTAGCTGTCTTTCTTCGTAACCTCGTTCAGTCGGCAATAGTCAACGCTAAATCTAGCTGAATTGTCTTCCTTCCTTTCTGAGTTGGGATGGCCATGGGCTTGATGAAGGCTCGATGACGTTGCTTCCTTGCATGCCTCCTACCTCATCTCTTTAGAAATCGGTAGACATCTTGGATGTTGCTTCATTGGTGGATGATCACCGGTATTGTTTCTATGCTGCGTCAAACTGGTTCAACCATGTCAGGAGATAGGCGAGGAAAAATCCTCTTGAAATTCTTGAATGACACGTTCGGCACTACTCCTCCTTTCTACGCTTGATTGTACATTCTGCAGTAACTGCTATGTAATGTTCTCTGAGGATACGAACTCTGGAAGTTTCGCGTTTCCTATAACGCTGGTTACTGAAATGCATTCTGCAGCCACTTCGCGTTTCCTATTACATGTTATATCGGCAATTCACACAGGGAGAACAGTCCTTGATAGATCTACGGGTGCTGAAGCCATTAGGGCTCATTTGGGGGTGTTACAGTTCTTGGGATATTCCATTACACAGTACCGGAAAATTCTGTTCTTGACTATAGCCAGGAATAAGAAATTCTGTTCTTGGTGGTACTATGATATCGTCTTGAGCTATGATTTTGTGACAGATAAGACTAATTCATCATTAATTACGAATAGGGTTACGTCCTCAGAGGTAGAATGCAGTTAATTATTTTAAAGTCCAATGAAAAGTTTTATTTTCTTAAAACGTGCAATACGAGTATGCAAGGAACTGTGATATCTGCCACATATGCCGTGTGATGTTAGGCGGTACTTCCAAACGTGAGACTAACCTTGAATTTTCCGTCGATGTCTATCTTCTTCCCGGACACACTCTAAAGGGCAACTCAGAGCGGCCTCTAGATGGGTTTACCTCCCAGTTGTTGAGCCTAGTCTTTTCGGATGATGGTAACTTTGGTTCCTTTATCGATGCTCATATTGTTTGGAAGTCCATTGCTACGTCCAATGATCAAAATTCCATTACTGCCGCTTTTCATCGCAGAAATCTGAAGAGCTTTTAAATGAAGCTTCTTAGTATCTGTCAACCTCCGCCTCACGAGATATCCATAATTAGTTTCCCCTTCCTAGCTGGGAGCGATTTTTGTTTCCGTGCTCTGGATGTTCTGCAGTTTCTTTGTAACTGGCCTTCACCGCAGTTCTAGTACTTTAGTGTCGGTTTCTCGTCACTCCTATTCCGTCTGAAGGCACTGATTTGTCTGGTTATATTGTCTAGACAAGCAGTCACTTAATCCACTGGCTTCTGGATTTGAGCAGCTCTGATTGGGTGGCGGTCTCTAGGAGTTCCTTGCTGGGCTACCTCGATTTGAATTCTTGACATCTGCCATTCGTGAAGCCTTCTATACTTCCAGATACTATCGATGAAGGACTGTAAGGACAGGATTTCCCTTGTTTCTGTCGGGTATTCAGAACGTTAGCGAGGTGAGCCAGATTTTTAAGATACATAGCAAGCTCCAGCAGTGTTTCCTAAGGCTTCATTTGGTGGGATTTCGATTGAAGCCTGCTCTAGACGTTTAAACATTTCTCCCGAAAGCTCCGCTCTAACGCTCTCGTTAGAGCTCCGAAGTCTAGCTGTTAGTTTTCGGGAAGACTCGACGACGGGCTGTAACAGCTTTAAATATTGTTCTTAATCTGTTGTGCAATTTAAATAGACGAACATTAATATGCATCTGAATGGCAACGTTTTAAATACACGATAGTGTATTTAAAACGTATAGTTTTAAATGTTGTTGCTAATCGTTTGTACAATTTAAATAGACGAAGATTAATATATATCTAAATGGCAACGTTTTAAACTCACGAATAATATAATTATGTTCATTTTAAAATAGTTTAGAATATGGTTTTCTCTTCTTGTTTGTATGTCGCCATTTCAGGTGTTAAATAAAATTTTTGCTGTGTTTCATCAATGGAGTTTGCTTCATTTGCGAAAGAAGTATCACAGTTAAGACACAATAACACGCCGAACGAAACTAATTCAGAAGTCAAAACAACAAAAATCAGCGTAATATTCTCAATATTTTCACAGGACTAGTTTCGATGGTTTTTACCGAACCATCATCCTCAGCTGCGAAATCGTAAATGAAGAAGATCGGAAATAATGATTAGATAAGATAAGAAAGCCTGGACAAGAATAAGCACGTGGCGCCATCTGTTGGTGAAACCAGAGCTAAAACATAATTTCTTTAAAGGCCGAAGGCAAAATTGGATTGGAATTAGGATCGTTAACTAGAACAGAAAGATTTTTTTGAATGTGAAATGCCTCTAGAAAATTTAGTTCTCCAATGGAAGATGTTTTTTGAATAATTTTGGCAGCAGAAAAATTGAAAATGTGATTTTCGGACCAACAATGTTGAGCAACAGAAGACTTCTGAGTTTCCTTTTTTCTAACATATGCCTCATGTTCTTTGACGCGAAATTTTAAGGCTCTTTTAGTTTGGCCAATGTAAATTAAACCACATTGGCAAGGAATCCTATAAATCCCCCAGGAATTCATATCCGGAACGGGGTCCTTGAGTATGGAACTCGGAATTTTATTGATGGGAGAATAAACGACTCGAAAGTTAAATTTCTGCAAAATATGTGCAACTTTATAGCTAACTGATGGAAAGAAGGGAATGACAACAGAATTTTTATAATCTCCTAAAACAAGAGTGTGCCTTTTAGTGTGTTGAGAAGAGAATTTTTTAACTGCTTGATTAATAATGTTGGGTGAAAAGCCCCGGTCAATAGCTATTGCTTTTAAATAATTTAGTTCTTTATCAAGGGATAGTTTGGAGGAGCAAACTTGAAGAGCACGGAAAACATAGGAATAAAATGAAGCTAACTTTTGTTTAGTCGGATGACATGATTTAAAGTGTGGTGGAAGGCAAACCGATGAAGGTTTACGGTAAACCGTAGTACTGAAGTCGTATGTGTTGCGTGTGACTAGAATGTCGAGAAACGGAAGAGAATTGCAAGTCTCAACTTCAAAAGTGAACTGAATAGCAGGATCAATAGAATTCATTGTTGAAAGAACTTTATTTAAATCATCTTTATTACCTTCAAACAGGGTAAAAGTATCGTCTACGTAGCGGAACCATACAGGGAAGTTTAAAATTTCAAACAATCTTGATTCATAATAATGCATGTAGATATCAGCCAGGATGGGACTGAGGGGGCTTCCCATGGCTAATCCCTCAGTTTGCTTGTAATATTTATTTTGGAAAACAAAATGTGTTTGTTTCAAACAGAGTTGAGTGAGAGAAATTAGCTCATCAATTTCCATGCAAGAGTTACATGGAAATTCCAAGAAAAGAGTATGAATTTCATATAATTTAAACATCTCATTTTTGTGGTTTGTGTATTTAAGAGAGTGCATGTAATTTCGTGATTCTTGAGAGCATTAATTAATTAGAGTAATTAAATTGAGCTACTTTAAGGAAGCATAAAGAACAGAGTGTTCATAAATTTTAAAAACAGAAATAATATCCTATTTAGGAAGAGCTCATAAGGAAGATTTGCAAAATCTCACGGCTGAATTGGGAGTTCATGTGACTGCAGATTTAAAAATGTCGATTTAAAACAGAAAATTGTTGAGAGCAGAGATTATGACGAAATATTCGTCAAAGGCGTCTTAAACACGATAATAGAAGAACGGAAAGAGAGGAAGGAAAGGGACAGAAAAGAGCAGAAAGAGAGGAAAGAGAGGGAAAAGGGAAAG
>KK119230.1:101261-122054 GCA_000611955.2 Stegodyphus mimosarum | reverse complement strand
GGGAAAGAGAAGAATGAAGGGGGCAGGAAGAAGCAGAAGAGCGGAGAAGGAAAGAGCAGTAAGAATTAGAGAGATTAAGACTTGAAGCAGAGATAAATTCTCAAACTAACGGACAGGTCCGGCCAAAAATCGGAGCTACGTCACCTTATGCAGAAATTTGATGACAAGAAAGGAGATATCAGTCTATATTTGCTACTGTTTGAAAGGCAAGCAGAATGGGCTCCAATTAATAAAGAAGAATTTGAATCTCATTTACTAGGACTACTTCTTTACGAAGTAACACAGTTAATAGCTAAAGAACCCTCCGATAAGCTAAAGACTATGAGCATGTGAAGAATTTATTGTTAAAACGGTTTAAGATAAGCCCCGCAAAATTCAGGCAGAAATTCATGAAACATCAAAATAGTACAGAATCCACCTGGATGGATTTCAACTCCGAAATAGAAAATTATTGCAAAGAATGGGTGACTGTTTGGGAATTGAGACTTTCGATCAATTGCTAGACTAGATGGGGATTGACCAACTGAAACGTCGAAATTCGAGATCATTTTCTTGACGAGTGGGTAGAGATTATTTCATCCAAGAAATTAGCTGAAAAACGTGATGCCTATAAAAACGTCCGCGGTAACTTTCCAAAAAGGCCTGTAGTAGAACTGCAGAAAGATAGATAAAATTCATAAACTCATAGTAAAGTGAGTTCAGATAATAAAAATAAAACTGAAAATAAATGGTCACCAGGATTTAATTCGCAAAGCTGTTTCCACAGACCTAGAAGTCCACGTCCGAATGATAAATATGAAAAACGAGACTCTATAATGTTATCAGTGTGGATAATATCAACATTTAAGACCTCACTGTCCAAAATTTAAGAATAGTACTGAATCTCCTGCTAATCTTAACAGACGTAGTGGAAAACTGGAGGACAAATTTGTATTACCTTACACTAGTATGGGTTACGTAAATGGTTATACAATTCTTATATTCAGAGCTTCAGGTGCTAGTATTGATATAGTTTGTCGCAAATACATCACGTCGGAAAAGCTGACAGGTGAAAATCTGTGGATGCAACAACCATTAAACTTGAACCCAACCTGATTACCATTGGCTGAGGACGAACTAAATTGCGATCTCGGGCTAGTAATAACCAAGGTTGCCATTATTAGAAATGAACTCGACAAAGGAAGATATTTATTAGGCAATCGAACTTTTACGCTGTTGAATGAACAAAGAAACGCCCTGATAGTCATCCTCACCAGGTTAATGAGGTATCAACTACAGCTCAAACGAAACGAGAAATAGCTGAACGCGATAAAGAAATCTTGGAACCAATGAAGGAAGAAAATGAAGCATCCAGAGATGTTCTTGAAGAAGAAGTTAGATTACGGGAATTAAATATGGAAGATGAGGCTGTCCTGAAATTAGTAAACATTGACTCAAAAGAAGTTGCACGACTTCAGCATAGAGATAACGAAGTATCTAAAATCGTCCAAGAAGTTAATAAAGGTAATACAGGAAAGAGAACTATAGTCTGACAGGAAAGATCATTATTTAAAAAAAGACAGATAAAATGGGCTTTGAAAAGCAGCTTGTAGTTATACTTGAAAAACTGAAGCCGTCAATTATAAAGATGTGCCACGAAGTAATTTGCGGAAGCGGTCATTTGGGTGTCAGAAAGACCAAAGACAGGCTGGCTAGATATTTTTATTGGACGAGGTGTTACAAAGAAACCGAAGATTTTGTAAAAACCTTTAATGCTTTTCAGCGCGCTGGGAAAGGAAATGGCAAAAAGAAGCCTCCATTGACGTTAGTGCCAGTTATTTCCGAAATATTCACTAAAATAAATGTTGATGCTGTTGGTCGGCTTGATGCTTTCTTACAGATTTTCAGTCGTATGGGTTTCCCAAAAGCGATCCAAGCAGATCAGGTGACCTCTTTTGTCGGTGCTTTGACAGAGGTACTTTTTGGAGCGTTTTGGCATAAAACACGTAAGAAGCTCTGTGCATCATCCGCAGACTAATCCCGTTGAACGATTACATAGAACGCTGAAAAGGATATTAAGAGTAGTATGTATAGGAGCTACTTCTGACTGGGTGAAGTATCTACCATCAGTTCTTTTTGCCCTCAGAACAGTTACACACGAAAGCACTGGTTTTACACCAGCAGAACTAGTTCATGTGAAAAATCTACGAACGCCAGTCACTTTACTTTACGAACAGTGGCTAGAACAGACTGAAGAAAGAAATAATGTTGTCAGTTACGTTTTCGAACTTATTAATCGAATAAAGAAATGCCAAGAACTTGCCGTGGAAAACATGAAAGAAGCTCAACAAAGGAGCAAAACATGGTACGATCGGAATGCAGTGAAAAGAGAATTTTCTGGAGGAGATTTAGTTCTAGTTTCAACTACAAATCGTCAAAATAAACTAGAGGTACAATGGAAAGGACCTGGAAAAATAGAGCAGAAAATTTCAGAAACCAATTGTGTTGTAAGTTTCGAGGAACAAAATGAGCCAAATCAAGTATATCACATTTAACATGCTTAAACCATATTACAAAATACTAGAAATTATTAATATAATAACTAAAGTGGAAGAAGACTTAGAAATGGACATACCTCATTTACCTTCCAATCCAAGTATATTAAATTTCTCGGACATCATAGAGGATAATGAGCTCGAGAAAAGGTTAAAGCCCGAGCAAATAGAAGATTTATGAAAGGTTTTATGGATATATTCTGGTTGTTTTTCTAATAATCCTGGACAAACAAACGTAGTTTCTCACGATATTGAGGTATTAAATAAAGAACCGATACAAATAAAGCTATACAGACTGTCACCACGACAGACTGAAATTCTCAAAAAAGAAATTCAGAAAATGCTCGATCTCAAAATTATAGAGCCAGGAGAATCGGATAATACATCTCCCATGATTTTGATAGAATCTTCAGCAAAGGATCCTCGGCCTTGTATTGATTATCGTAAGCTCAATGCTGTTATTAAAACTTTACATAATATTGAAGGACGTATCGAAATCGTAGCAAAAGCAAAATATATTACCCTATTAGATCTATCTAGAGGCTATTGGCAAATTCTATTAATAGAAAGAGCGCAGAGATATGCAACATTTGTAACTAGTTTTGGAAGCTTCAAACCTCTACGTTTGCCCTTCGGATTGAAAAATGCCCTATACGTTTTTAGCAAAGTTATGACTCAAGTCCTAGCTAGATGCGAAGGATTCGCTGTACCATACCTGGATGACATTGCCATTTGCTCAGAAAACTGGGAAGAGCACCTTAAAAACTTAATTTCTGTTTTAAACAGAATACAAAAAGCAAACTTACAATTAAAACCATCAAAATGTAAGTTTGCAAGAGATCAAGTGCGATACCTAGGCCATGCTGTGGGGCATGGACAACGAACTACAGATGAAGTAAAGACCCTGGCTGTAAAGGAATATCCTACACCTAAGAAAAAAAGAAGTTCGTGCTTTTTTACTACTAGTAGAGTATTATTGCCAGCACATACAGAGATTTTCGGAAATTGCTTCACCCCTCACTGAGACTTTGAAGGGGGTAACTAAAAAAGGAAACACACAATGGTCTGAAAAATGTGACCAAGCGTTTAAACATTTAAAAGTGTTGCTATGCAAAAAAACCATTCTCTATGCTCCCGACTTTGATAAAAGGTTTATTATACAAACCGATGCCTCTGATAATGGCATGGGCATAGTACTATCCCAATTGGATGATAAACAACATGAGCATCCTGTCTTGTATATCTGCAAAAAATGTACTAAATTTGAAAACACGTTCATTATAACCCTATAATTTTAAGGTCATTTATCGCAAAGGATCTTTGCACAAAAACGTAGATGTTCTGAGTAGAATTAAGTAATACAATGTCTCTTAGTGTATGTAACGGAAGTTTATTTTATTTTGTTTTATTTAACGTATGAATTTTACAGAACGTTTCCCTCCGTTGGGGGAGAGGTTGTAACGGCTTTAAATATTGTTTTTAATCTTTTCTACGATTTAAATAGAGAAACATTAATATATATCTAAATGGCAACGTTTTAAATGCACGAAGACTAGTTTTAAATATTGTTGCTAATCGTTTCATCGCACAGGTGACCACTGTCACACAGTACAATTAGTATTTACACTCTAAACTATTAGAAAGACAATGCAAAGCGCATCTAAAGAGAAAGCTAAGCCGGAAATATCTGCGATGTCACGCTGAACTAAAAACTCGCAGCAACAATAACTAAACAACTTGGAGGGGACGCCCTCTCTCTGGCCTTATATAGTTTTCAACCGGAAGCCGAGATATTTCTAGTAATTTCCGGTTCTCGAAATTACTGGAAGACAATATCAAGGTCGAATTACGGTTACACTAACATAGTTGTCAATTACATTTATACAATTACAATACAATTCTCTTACGGTGATTCAGGGTCTGGACCCAAAATGTCGCCAAATGGTGGCCAATTTCGGCGACTTTTGTCGATTTCTGTCCAAATTGTGCTGCAAAATAATTCACGAAAATCGTTTTCAGCTTGGCTAAATCTCACCAAATCACTCAGATCCTCATTTACTCAATGTTAATTGGACTTGCTACTGTATTCTTTCTGACCTTTCTGGCTTAGCATTTTTCTTAAGAGTTTCGCTTTACATCACGCAGCAAAATACAATAATTTTACGTATAATTGCTCCAGAATCATCTATCTGTTCACAAAATTCGTAACAGCGGTCTATTGTATAGTTTTCATTACAGTTAATTCTCTTGTAATAATTATTATAATTCATTACAATAATTTTACTATAGAAAATAATTCTTATAATAATACTATAATCAATAATTTTATATGCCTTTTTGTATTTTTGAACTGTTTTATATATTTACATTAATAAACACTGAAAAAAACAGTTTTAATTATTATATGATAAGAAATGGTTATTATAATTACTTAATTAATTATGATAATTATATTATAATAAATAATTATTATATTCCTGTTTGATTTTGGGACTAAAATATATATGCATTATTATACATACTTGAAGTGGGGCTTAAAGCCAATTTTTTAAGAAAAAATAACGAAAACAATTTTTGAATAAAATATCACAATATTGGTAAACGTCGCGTTAAGTGAATTGCCTTCAGTGGAAATCTCGCTCAAATACAGTAGATACCTGTTGACCATTTCGCTTTAACTGAAGATGGCATATTTTTGCCAATAAATATAATTCCATAATTTTCAGGAATCTTAGTTTTAAGAATAAGTAATGAAATCTGCCCTGTTTACGTAAAATTCTTATGTTACGAGGAAAAAAAATTCAATCTTTTTGGTTTTCTGTCTTGATTTCAGTTTGATTTTTCAAACTAATTTCTGCAAATATGAAATAAAGGCGCGATAATAATTTTTTCAGTTATTTTTCGCTACATTTGACGACGGAAATGAGTCACCAAAGTCATTGCCAGCTTGACTATATCTCAACCGTTTAGAGAGACAGATGTTAAATAGACATGTTTCTGTAACTTTATTTTTCCAGAAGAGCTTTTCTTTTTCAAGCATTTCATGTTACATTGTACCAAAGGTACTAGATTTTCTCTAAAATTATTTATATATAGATAAATTTCGTAACAATACCTTGTTTTAAAGTTCTCATTGGTTCGACCGTACGAAATTATCAATTAGTTGAACACATGGAATCTAGATATAAGAACAGTAAATCGCCTACTAAGACATTTCACAGAACTTATTTTATTTAGGAACTGTACTTATTATGGTTGCATGTACTAGTTATCCATCTTTCATATTTAAATAAATAAACAGCACAAATGTTAATTCCTGAAATATATTTAATACAAATACTTAAATTCGTGTTTAGTTGTGGGTCAGTACTGGTTATTTGTTTCGGTAACTATGGTAAATTTATTATGCAAAGAGTGTTGTCCAAACACGTCATTTATTTTTTTAAACGTTGGAATTTGTTTGCATTGGCAGATTTGATTATGCTTTGCTTTTAGTACGACTGTCAGAATTGTAAATGTTGTTTTTGGAATTTGAAAACAATATTATTTTTAATAGAACGTTATAATTACTCTGATATAATTTAACCCTAAATAGGGGATTATTTGACCTTGGTTTTATACTTCATTTCAGTCCAATTTAAAAAAAAGGGTTGAATCGCGTTACTAAATATAAAGTATTACTGCAGTTTATGCTTAAAACACTAAAGGTGATATTTCAATTTTCTTCTCAGTTTTTGAATAGTTTAAACCCTGACAAAATACTAGAAATTAAATGTGTATCATAAAACGTTTTACACATGACATATGATAAATTTTGGTCTGCAAAAAACTTAAAATATAACATTTTGTGAATGGAAATATCTATATTTTATGCTCGTGATACCAATTTAGACAGTAATATTTCACTGCATACGTGATGCTAGTATTTCAGCACAGTGCTACGTCAGCTTCGAAAAGTATGCATTACTTCATTTTCTGTTAAAGCATTATTCTTATTTTTAGCTCCTTTTCCTCTCATCTATCTTTACTGCATAACGCGAGTGCAATCTTCAATCTTCCTACTATATGAAAAGCAATTTTAGAAATTTTCGATGCAGCAGCGATAAAACATTTCTTCTACATCCCATTTTACTTGTCAGAAAATACGGGTTACTTTTGCATATATATCAATAAAAATTTATTATACGGTTCTGAATCTTGAGAACAAAAATTGTTTACGTCAGTTTTAAATCATATAATATATCCAAATATTGATTACTCTAGAGACAATGGCAAGTTAAAAATTTCCGAATTTCTAGTATTATTATTGAAATATTGAGACCCTCATCTTTTTCTCTCATTGAATGTATGTAATAGAATAAATTGCCTTCCCATTGCAAACACGAGAATTTTAAGTAATAAATCAAATGGGTTTTCCTCTCCAGTAAACTTATCTACTATAATAAACATGCTGATGTGTACAACCACACGACTTCCTTGAACGGAATATTAAATTATACGTATTTTCCTGCATTTTGTTTACATTTATTGGATTGAATTAAATTTACTTTGTTGATAGCGCATAAACCACAATAAAATAAATGAACTCTTTGAAATTCACTATATTTACCACTCTGGCTGACACTCTGGCACTAGGTTCATTTAATAACGTTAGATATCGTTCATTTTATAACTCAAAATGCACAAAAATTATATCATCTGAAGAATTATCTAATCGTTGCTACATGTTATATTCAAATACTATAATAAATCTAAAAAAGATGTATAAAAGAAATTAAACAAATAAAAAAGAAGCAGTTTTTCATAAACGATTCAGCGCCGCTTACCTAAATGTGCATGCGTTACTCGTGAACATTATTCGCTGTCCGAGGTAGATTGGCGACAATATTTGCTGCTAATACGAAACTTATTTCCACGAATTTTGTTAGAGGTATATTTCTCAATCAATTAAATCAGTTCACACTTCGCGAAAGGCAAAAACGCAAAAAAAAAAAAAAAAAAAAAAAAAAAAAAAAAAAAATTTTTTTTAAAAAAAAAAAAAAAATCAAAATATTTTTATTAAAAATTGAAAGATACAGATAAACATAAAACATCATACATTTAAAACAGTTAAAAAACGGTTTTTACAATTAAAATTACAGTTTATACTCAAAAACAAGCAATTCAGCCGGCAGGCAAGAAGGCAGATTTTTCGGTGCACAAAACTAAAAGTTTACATTTATTCCCACTAGACAAAAAGAATTAATTCACTATTCTGCTAAGTTTCAAATGTAAACAAATATGGCCGTTATGGTTAAAAAAAATAGGCTTAGCCGCACTTACACAGCTTTTAAATTGTTGATAATTCTACAAATGTTGCATACAGATTAACTAAAGTCATAAAATCCTTAACCGGAAGATAAGAATAACATAATTCAATCAGTTTTAAAGCAAACAATGAACAATTTACCAATATATAAGAATATGAAAACTGGCTCATTGAGCTGAGTAACAGGCTATATATATATATTTCTCTTGCTGATGATTGCAACCAAAAAGGGAGGTACACAGTTACATGTTATAGCAGTCCTATATACAAAATTTCAACGTTCTCAGACTACTCGTTTTTGAGTTATTTAGATACATACGTACGTACGTACGTACGTACACACGCCACGAAAAAAAAATCTCTTTAGAATCCATTTTAAACCAGCTTTATAATTCGATTGGGGGAAAATACCTTTAATTCCGTCCTTACGTACACATTCGATGGCGATCAAAATGCATATTTTCGTTGACATATGGTTTCCGCAATTTTTCGTGATTACAATACTTCCTTTACATCGTACAAGAAGTAAAAAGGGAGTTTTTGTGTTTGCGTGCATTGCTTTGTTTACAGACAGATGAATCGAGAGTTAAGAAAATTGGCATATATTTTGGTCAAGCTTGAAAGATGTGATATCGAAGTGAGTTTTTCAAATTTCAATTTAGATCTTTTTATTTACTGTTGAAACAAGTTTGTGGGATTTTTGCTCATATCTTGGATTAAATAACAGTTAATAATCTCAAATTTTAATAGGAGCTTCATAGACAGAAAAACATTTAAGAAATTTTATTTCCAGTTTATAGACTAATTTTCCGACATTTGGTGAAACTCTAAATATTGCTGGATTTCTTTTTACCAATATATGTCCAACTTAAAAACATTCATCTGTTAAAAAAAAATTTGGAATTTTAATAGATTAAAAAACGCATACTTAACCTTTGTTTTAAAACAAAAGTGGTAAATTTAATTAGTCAGATAAACCGAATAATTAATTTATCACACTCTCCTATTTCACAATTTATCTTTACTCAAACCCACATCCTGAGCTTTGTAATTGTTGGAAGGCGAATTCAAGTCACTTTGATATTCTCACATTTCATGACGTTTTAAATTCACTTTGCCCCCCCCCCTTACTGCAAAAATTATTTGCAGAGATTTTAGGTTTGCTATTTATATGCCATTTAATAAGTACTCTGCTATCAACACTGCATTTTAATATTTCATTGCATTATCACTACACGTAACTTTACACTGCAGCAATTTCGTTGTCTTAGATTTGTCACTTGTTCTTGACTAACGTTTGGCCTCTGAAATGAAACATAACAGATTTTGACAATCACGTCAACTGTATAAGCTACAAGATGCTTTCTCTTTGTTTCAAAAATCATAAAAAATATGCATATAGAGGAAAATAAATGGTGTATGTAAATTTTGTCATACAAATAGTAATGTTTTTCCAAATGGTAAACATGAAAATGGTAAACATGCTTGATGATCCAAAAATAGTCAACTATGTACCTTAATTTCTACCTTCAGTTTCGTACACCATATCTACCGTAGTTTCGTGCCTCCGTGACCTTCAAATCTTTATGGAACACCTCATCCTGCGCATCGCTGACTGCGAAATTTTTCATGAAGTTAGGCAATCTGATGTAACTTTCGAAAAATTCAATTTGATACTTATGTAGCATATTTGATGCGCATGCTGACAAATGTACTAATGTTTGTCCTTTGACTGGAAATGGTTAAACTACCACATATGTAATAAAAAGAATCGAAGCTGTTTGAGCACATACGACACGAACTAGCAAAGGCAGATAGGAAATGATTCAATTCATATACAAATAAAAACTAAACACTGCTTACTAACATTGTATACAAACAAGAAATCGGACTGTACGTCGAAATGCGCTTCGCACTAACAGAGCGAGAGACAGCGTCTCCCGACAGGATTTCAGGATCTCAGGCGTAACAAACTAGTCTAGACAAGTATGCACCTGTCGCTGGTCCTACGTACGGCATCATTCACCGGGCGGCAATCAAGAGTTCATGTCAGCCATTAGAGGCGCGGTAGTAATTACTGTGATCCACGCCCTATGCCACGAAGAATGGGCACATTCACATACAGTGTAGAGAAAGATGCGGAAGAAGAAAACTATAAAATCAGCATGCCTAATTACCCAAGACAGGTCAAATATTGAACTCAACAGAACTGATTTACAAATTGTTCCCCAGTGTTATGATTTAGAATACCTTTCTTAGTTAATTCATTTTTACATTATTAACTTCATATGCTTTTGAACTAAAGGTTTACTGAATCCGTAGAATTTATTTTACAGACATTTAGAAGTATTTGATGGCAAGCTATTTTTTCCCGTTTTATATATGAGCAAATGGATTTCATGAGAAATGTTTTGCATAAAAGCTATTTCAAAAGCTGATATTCTTAGTCTTATTTTTATGCACATAATATTATATTCTCTTCCTCTGGTTAAAAACAGATTTCCTATTTATTTGATACTTTTCATTATTTATCTCAGTGTTTTTCTAAGCGCATTTTTGCTTTAGATGCGAAGTGAGTATTAGCGGAATCTTAATAGAAAGAAGAAAATGTTTCTATCAGAATTGTTAATAGGCAAATAGTTTACCTTCATCTTTTCCCTTGTGAAAACGAGTATATTGCTAGTATGAACATAATACCTGAATATAAAATGTGTATGCTTTAATTTCTAGTACCTTTTTTAAATTTCACTTGCGCTATTAGTTAGACGGCATATAAAAAAATAATTATTTTAATTAAATTTGTTAAAATCATAATATTTTATACTTTACATACGTCTGATATTGAATAGAAATGATAACGGTCAGTTTAATGCAGTACGTAGCTTGTTTTTTAAGTAAATGCCGTTTTGTTGTATACACTAATAGCTGGCGCGTGCGCCGCAACGACTGCTTGCGTCGTGTCCCGACATCCCTTGGAAACAACTGTGCTCAGTTGTAGTTGTGTAGGTAACCTGTACGGTGTGTTTTGTGTCTTTAAAATGTTAAAGATTATTGAATAGTTCCCCCCTCCGTGCGAGGTATGATCAGTGATACGTTTTTGTGAGCAAGAGACTGTATACTGCAGACATTCACCGCAAGATGTTTACGAGCTACTGCCATTAGTTAAGGCAAAGTCCGTAAATCACAGACTTCAAAGCTGGCCGCGACAACGTCCATGATGAATCCCGCTCAGGTCTCCCTATCTGTGATCACAAACATTATGTTGGCTTCAGTCGAAGCGGAAATGCTTGAGATGTTTCACCATAAGCACTCTTTCAAACAAATTTCCTCAATTGTCTAGGTCAGTAATCTACAAGATTATTTCTGAAAAAGTTAAGATTTAAAAAACTGTACTCCCTTTGGATCCCCAAACTTGTAACAGAGGACCCCAAAAACAAAAGATTTGAGTGTTCGCTGAATTTACTGACACGATATAACAAAGAAAGTGAAGCCATGTTGAGTCGGATCGTAACGGGAGACGAAACGAGGGTTCCAAATGTCACGCCCGAATCTAAGCAACAGAGCATACAATGGAGACAAGTACACTCTTCCTGTCCGGATCAAGGCCAGGCTCTGACCCAACGTAAGATCACGACTTCCATGTTTTGGGATAGGCATGGTGTTTTGTTGGTCGACTTCATGCAACGAGGAACACCATACGGAACCTACGGCCAAACTCTGCGAAAGCTACGCAGAACCATTCGAAACAAAAGACGCCGCATGCTGATAGAGGGAATTGTGCTACTCCATGACAGTACAAAGCCTCATACCACAGATTTATTGGACTCTTTGGCTGGGATGTTTTAGACCACCGCTTTGTACAGTTCAGATCTTGTGCCGAGCGATTTTTATCTTTTTCTCTGTCTCAAACATCATCTCGGCAGCGCCCACTACAACGATGACGAAGGCATGAAAACGGGCGTGACCGCTTAGTTATCGGAGCAGGCGGCAAGTTTCTATTAAGAGGGTATTCAAAATCTAGTTCTAAGGAATGATAAGTGTTTAAACAATCTTGGCAATTATGTTGAAAAATAAAGAAACGTATGTAGAATCTGAAAATAAATTTAGTTTTTGAAAATTTTCTTTCGTTTGGTTTTTATTTGCAAACGGTCTTTTGTTAAAAACTACCCTCATATTAACATTATTCAATGGAAAACGTTTTGCTTTAGATATTTCAAACAATATGCTGTTCAGGTTTCGAATTTCTGTTATTTTGTTTTACTCGCACCAGCAGCGTGCAAATATTATGACCGATAAATCACTGAAATATATCTTTTATATTTTTGCTTTAACGCAAATCACACCAAAATGATTTCCCTTTTCAATACATTACTCTAACTCTGCATGAATAAGGATGAGATTTGTTTTCATTATTTTTTGAATAACTTATTTAAATTTTACATCATAATTAAAGCATGCATCGTCTTATCCCTCCAGTTTTGCTTCATCAGCAAGCACACATGATTTTGATGCTCTCTTTCATTAGTTAGTAAATATTTTCCCATTTCTTTTAAAGAAAGTTTTAAAAGAAGGTTGCTTCGCAAAAACGTTTGAACAATACATAACAATTTATAAAAGTATTATTATTATTATTATTATTATTATTATTATTAGTAGTAGTAGTAGTAGTAGTAGTAGGGGTACTGGTATTATTATTATTATTAATAGTAGTAGTAGCAGTATTAGTATTCACAGGTTTTGCTTAATTTTATTAAGAGTTGAATGACTACTTTACGAAGCAATTTAATAAAGTTAGTATTTCTACTGCATATATGGCTTATTAATGCATTTGGGCAAATTTTTTAAATATTACTTTTATAGCTTATTGATAGAGTAAAAGAAGAAAGGTTCAACAACTTCTATCCAAGAACTACTTATCCAAGTTATTTATTTATTAAACTCATGCACTTATTTGATGTACTACGATATTTAATAATAAATGAAAAACAATATTTTCCAGGAGGACACCAAATATTATAAATCTGGTCTCTAGAGATGTTTCATACAGCTTTATTGTGAGCTGAAAAATTGTTACTTTTCTCCAGCTTATAGCAAGTATAAAACTATCAAACTTCAGATTTCAATTTGTTAGCGATAATATTTCTTCCCATTCCTTTCCTGCAAGTCCAAAAGAAGTACATTTTGAAGAGTTTTGGAGATTCCCAAAAGAAATAGAATAGAAAGGTCTAGTTTTGTCCTTTTCATTTAACTTTTTTCCAGAACTGGAAAAAATAGAATTTTAGGTTTTTCCTGTTGAAAGAATTGTTTCAGGATCATGCTATACTTTTTTATGTTTTCAAGATTTTGAGCCTCTGACACAAAATAAATTCCTTCCAACACACAACGCTAACTTTCAAAAATGCGCCCAATAATGCAAAGACGATGAAAAAGCCAGAACAATGGGAAATTTAAATTGGACTTTCATATTCGCTTTCCGGGGAATACCTACAGTTTTATGCTAACCAGGATGGAAAGATGGAATGGTGAATTTCAAAACGAACCCTTAAATGTGAATTTCCCGGAGTCTGATGGTTAGTTTTCCTTGTGTTTCAGCAATAATAATTTTTTTTATTCTCTCAGTAAAAAAACAAAGAAAGTTTTTAGACAGTTCAAATTTTCAAACAAAATTTTCGAAAATCACAATAATTTGCATAAAAATAAGAACATGGCATTGGTTGACTGGTAAATGTAAAACAATATCATCATCATACAATATGCCAAACTTTTTCAGCTTTTTTACTTTATTTTCCTAGCTTTATATATAAAAAATAATATAGTGAAATCCTTACATTCATTATTTTGTTTTAGCTACATCTGTCGCTTTTTCCTTTAAGATTAAATTACTGTTCAGATTTATTGTTATTCTTTCCTTTGAGATATACTGGATTATTTTTTCTTTTTAGATTAAATTTTTAAATGAACTCATTTAAGATAAATGATAAAATATTCAATCGTTCTTTAAATATTAATCTGCTTTTAAATGCCTAACCAGATGTAATTGAAGAATTTTTTTTTGTTCCAATGGCGGGCATTAAAAATTGGCCACTACTAATGCCAGAAGTGGTGGTCACGTTATTATGGAGGCATCTAATAGGTGGGCCACCTTTACCTCCTATGAAGAGACGGGCAGTTACAGCCACGCCTTCTCCGGAATTCGAGTCCAGGCCCTCTGGTATCCCAGCAGGCTCCCCTAAGCACTATACCGTCTGGGCGGCACATATTATTGAAGTAAGTACTGACATTTTTATATAGGATAATTAAAAGATCGTTTCTGGTTATCTTAGATTGTAACACCGTTTTCAGAATGAACACACTTACTCGGCAAAAAGAACAAGGAACATTATTGATTTCTTCCTGCAGTAGATCTTATGCAACACATCGCTTTATGTGCCATACATAGTTCACTACAGACAAAATATTCAAATGGAATATTGGAACGAATATTACCACTAATCGTTTAAACTTCTTGTAGATAACAACATTCTAGTTAGAATATTTAGGAACATTATTCTTCTACATCCTCCGTCTCGAAAAACGTGTATTTTTGTAAAGGACAAACAATGATTTCCAATCACCCGTTACACTGAATGTACGAGTAGGTTTACAGTCCTATATTCCGATGAA
The DNA here is from genome assembly GCA_000611955.2 of Stegodyphus mimosarum. Taxonomy (NCBI): domain Eukaryota; kingdom Metazoa; phylum Arthropoda; class Arachnida; order Araneae; family Eresidae; genus Stegodyphus; species Stegodyphus mimosarum. The sequence goes on along the minus strand of KK119230.1, from coordinate 107,549 downwards.
AAATCAGAGACTTCAAATTATTGCCCTTTTTCCGCAAAGGCTCAAATGGCTGGTGTTATTGTCTGCGCTTAAAATTCATGTTTTGTTGCAATTCCTGAACTTTAGACACAAGTATTTTACATAGCATTTTACAGCTTGATCTTGGCTTACGTTTTATTATTAAATGTGCGTCGCACTTGATTTCTTTCTATCTAAGTGATTTTGATCTGCATCAGCTAAAACACTGCAGCTGTAGTAAACATTACGTTTGCTTCTTCTTCAGACGTATAAGCCAGAGTTCTTTCATTCAATATAATTTCGGTTTCATACAGAAATGAATTGCTTAATGAAGGAAATTTTGCAACAGACATTTCATCAAATTCCTCTGATATTTTTATTTTTATTTTGAAGAATCCTGGCATGGAAAAGAACTCTAAGTTACGGATATTAAAGTATGATTTTGATGATGAAGATGTCAACAGGCGACTCAGCTCATGCCCATCCTCAGAAATCTATAACAATACACTACATGTCTGTGTGGCACATATAAACAATTATCTTTACTACGTATCTCGCGCCTAGCTAGATTGAAAAAGCTTAACACAGTTTTGTTAACTAAAGTAAAGACGGTAAGGAAGCGAGTAGTACTTGTCTGGATGTCTACTTGAAACATGTCGCTCGCTACTGTTCTACAGTATTTTTTTTTATCAGTTATCATTTCTTTAGTTTTTATTCCGTTCTTCATATTTACTGCCTATTTGTAGTCTCAAAAATTTTAATTTCACTTAACTTCCTTTCTTAAAAAATTATTACTACTCATTTAAGTAATTCTATTTTTCTTTAAATTTTATGTGATCTTGAAAATCCTTTACTTCTCTCCTTGTCCATTTGCACACTGCTTGCAAATAGCATATTCATTGCACCACATATTCTTTCAGAATATCGCTAAAAGTCATGTGAACTAAAGCTTTGTTGGAGAATTTACTATACATCAACAGTTTTAATGGAATACTGCATCCCAAGTCATATTTTTATGGATTCTTGCTAATTACACTAGGACAGACCTACCTGAGTTTATAAATCTTGCCTCAGCATGCTTGCTTAAGACAATCATTTCAATTTTAATTAAAATGCTATATTCACTTCGTTGGATTTTAATTATCACTGTTACAAAATAACGCATTAAAATTATTGCTTTCAACTAAAGAAATATCGCTCGTTTTAATTCAAAGGCAAGCAAGCTTCAATTTCTATTCATTAATTTCTTGCCAGAATTAATGTTTACTTTTTAGAGTGAAACCCGGCCACCATTTTAGATTATTCTCATTTACTCCTAATTTAAAATCTTTTATTTATAACTTATTCTGTTTGACATGTTTTTCAGGATTCTTATGAACAGCGAATGAAGTCTCAAATTTTTTCTGTGAGTAATATTCCCTCCACGTAGTATTATGGGATTGCTCTCCTGATGACCCACCTTGCACGCAAATGTACTTTAAGGTTACGAGACTGCATTTTAAAGCTTGCTATAAAAAGCAAAGTTTTCATCTATCGCAATCCATTCATAGATTCATGGACCCACATTCCTATTTTCTCATTTACACAAAGTCGTAAAAAGGAATATTAAATCTATATTGACCATATTTATGGATGGGCTTATTGAAAATCCCACTCTGGTTTTCACCACCTTGTTTCTTCCACTTCAAATGTACTTTATGCTTCTTTATTCATTGTCGAAACCGAAATTTTATAGCTTTGTAGAATTATTTATCCCAAGTGGCAAACAATCAAGCTTTCCATTATTCCTCGTCAAAGCTACGCCCTACCACTTAGTAACAGATTTTCTGAAAGGGTAAGCTACTTGTTAAGTTACGAGTGTTAACGGGGTACGAAACGATTTAGGGCTGTTGCAAATCGGGTAAAACTTATTCTTTTGTTGCGTTAGCCCGTAAAACAAAACGGAAGTTCTGTTATTCAGAAACAAAACAGTCGAATGAATGAACATTAAGTACGCAGTAAATTGAATCTCACTTCAATAAATAGAAAAATAAGCAAACGAGAAAAAACATTTTATTTTATCGAGGAAAAGGAGATCTTTTTTCTCATATTCTTATTTTTGAATGAGTGAGACATTTTAAACTGCCATAGAACATTTTTCAGCCTATTTAAACATTCAACTCCATTCACGTTTTGATAGGAAAGATAAATTTTTATTCCATAATACAGGTCACTATAATCTTTATTTTTCGTTATAAATACTTTAGTCTTCAGCTTTAATTTTTTGCTATAAATATCTTCATTATTTTTTTTCTATTCATCTTTTCCGGTATAGATACCTTCATTAGTTCTGTTTAGCTGAATGCATGGTATTCATTCCGGAAAGAAAAATGTAGTCGACAATGACATGGAAAACTCTTGCTTATGATTCATGGCTATCATTTTTACACGCTCAAATTACTGAGTTTCCTTAGTTTCGTACTTCTGAAAAATTGCGAGCTACATTCTAGAGTGATGCCTTTTTCAGAATAAATAATTTTCACCTTAACAGCGATTTCGTGACATGATGTTAAATGAGAATGACAGTAAGATTCGTGTTCTCTGCAGAAGTAAAAGAATCACTGATCGATAACTATACGCCACTTTGCCTTATCCTTCAAGAACATAGAACTTTGTTGTTATCGGTAAGCTAACTACGTTCACTCAATGTTTTAAGTGAATTTGTCGCACTATTGAACAGAAGGGAAAATTATCCATAAAACACAGTCAAACAGAAACTTTGTGGGTATATAATTCTTGCTTTATGTTGAATTCAAACATAATTCTTATGTAATGTTCCTGTTACTGAATTTAGCGAATTTTTGTACTATTTGACACATTCGATTTGAGAAAGGAAATGTGAATTAATTTATTTCATCACCAGTGTTCATTTTATGGGCAAATTATCTAGAATAAGGCTCGGTGGCGCAGTAGCAACACGCCACAGTTCCGAGGCTCGATCCTCAGGCTGGGCAAGGTTGGCTCAGCATTTCATCCCTTGAGCGGGTCGATAAAATAAGTACTAAGTTCGCTCGAGGACTAATATCGGGGATCCCGCGACATGCTGACTACTTTTCCAGGCAAAAATGCAGAAGCAACCCGGAGCCCACGGTCTAGAAATTAGATATCAGGGCACTATCGGCCCATAGCTGTCTATGGGCTATTTGTGCATCCGAGTTTAGTGTTTAGTTTTATCTAGAATTGCGAATTATATTTGCTTCACTCTTAGTCTGAACTCTTACCCTCATGGGATGAGCATTTATTATATAGCACATCACTATTACTACTTCCACTCTTTTTTATCTTTCGTTTTGGTGTAATAAACTAACTGCAGCCGCTTTTCTAAAAATGACTTACATAAACACAGTGGCATTTCCTACATTTCGTTTCATATTTCAAGAAGCTACAATAAGAGAATATTCTCATCTTCCTTATTTCAAATCTCCTTTGTCATATTATGTATTTATTGTACAGAGAATTACTTTAGATAACCTTAGTTACGTTAGATTACGTAAGAGTAAAGTCAGCAAGAAGTCTTAGAAATCTGTGCTTCGAAATTCGCATCAGATAACCCACTCTACAGTAATTTTCTCTACTTTTTTCCAAACAACTATTCTTCCACTGATTACTTTTTCTCTTATAGTACTCTCCCCCCCCTGTGGTCAACGTAGAGAATTCTGCGAAGCTACTGGCTAGGATCTGTACCTGGGCAGTGTCGGCCACGGGGATATACGAATTATGAAACTAGTGGTTCTGAAGACCACGGAAAGGCACTTATTAGCCGGCCTGTGGATCTGGCACTTCCTAGAATAGATGGCTTTAGTAGCCCGAGGGGTAGCGCCCCGAGTTTGCTGGGTAATGTCCCTCTGCAATGGGCAGTCCGAGCGACTGGTAGGTAGCAAATTGACAACCAGTGGCGCCCTGGGGTCTTAGTTACTCCAGGTGCAGTGGCACCGATCCCTCCAAGGTTCTGGGACAAGGTTTGAGCCCCTGGGCCTAGTTCGACGGGGGCTGTGGACTCTTAACATCCATACGTTGATGGAAAGGTGAACGCTCAGATATATCTTAGCATATGGTAGTCAAACACCTAAGAACTTGATTTTTCCCCTATATACATATATATTTATTCTAGAAAGTTATCAATAATATTTATCTCACATAATTTAGGTTTTATGAAATTTAATATTTACGTTGGGTTAAATAATTTCTTAATTTGTAATATTTAGCTACATTTAAGGAGCCGTTTAATTCTCATTAGTGAAAGGCATATGTTAGGGCTACATAGATGTTAGAAGTCTGATTTCTTTCTTTCTTTCTTTTTTTACTATTTTTAAATATTCAATTTGATTAATCTTTTTTTTAATTTCAAACTTTCACTTGCGTAATTAATTTGCACAATATGCCTTCACTACGAAATACTTAATTTTATCTAATAAATGACATTTATTGCTAATTTTGAATTTCTAGTATAAATCTTCGTAGCTGTAACTTCTTGAATGACCTAGCTAGCATTTTTAATATTTTATATAATATTCACATTAAACTGCTTTTACTTACCCGGATTTAGTAGGAGTACTCAATTTTTCTTTGTAATATTTTCTTCTTTCACTTTAACTATTGCTATTTTTTCCACTTCAGCCTGTTGGGTTTGAGAACTATTGGGCAATTTAAATTGTTTCTTTTATTGTAATTCTCCTAAATATCAATGAATTCCACAAAAGACACCAGCCTTCTTTTGATGAAGATGTAACGGAAATTGTAAAACCATTTAATTACAAATTTTTAATTTTTAATTTTTCATGAATTTATGGAGTGTTTGTTTTTATTCTATTGATCAAGCCTAATTTTCTTAGATTTGTTGCATCTTAGTAAATTTTGGGGGTTGCCTTCGGTTTTGGTATGCGAACAGAATTGTTCGCGTTTTATTTAAATGTGTCCAGTTTTAACAATTTTGTAAAGTGATTGTTTTCCCTTTTTTAACGATTTTAGTTTTGTTCTAATTTCTTGTATTTGAACACGATATTTGAGTTATACATATGCCTACATGATGAAAAATACTTAGCAATAATTGTGACGTAGAATGTTGATCCATACTGAAAAGCAAACTTAGCAGTCGTGGCAAATTAAATATTCATCTTTATTTAAATTGACATTTGCGGCCACAATTATTTGGAATTCTAACTGTACCTCTATTTAAGAACACTTACATTTTTCGTATTGTTGCGATGGAAAGAGCACAGCTAAGAAGCCTCTTAGCAAGAACAGAAGTAGACGTATAAGTGCTCAGTCATCCACTGTGGCAGTTTATTAAGAAAAGTTTGGGTTTAAGCTCCGAATTACATCAACAGCATTATGCAAGTTATATGATATGGACTGATCTAGAAATGTGTGTATATGTATATTATATGTAAGTTAAAAAATATGTAAAGAAAAACCAGAATTTAAATTAACAATGGTCTTTAATTCTTTCTATCTATTCTAAAAATAGTAGTGCCATTTTCTGGACTGCTTCATTTCTGTACCATTCCATATCTTATGATTTGCATAACGATTATTTCGTTTCATCTTAATAAACGAAATAATAAATCATTTTACCGACTAACGTTTGAAGTGAAAGGTTAATATCTCTTTTATATTTTGGTTATTATGTACATTTCCACAATAATTTTTATGTTAGTTCCTAGAATCATATACATACAGGCAGAGCCTTCTTACTTCTAAAATACAATAAATAAATTACAATTGATTTTTGAAATAAAAAGTTTTACTAGCACGTCAGCGTTACGGTTACATCAGATACAACAGAATACAAAACAATGTAGCTCAAAAAAAAATTCAGAATAAACGTTCAAGTCAAATTGTAATATTACCGTATTGCCAAGAGTATTTCTTCTCTTTTATTGCTAATTTTGTAGTCCAAAAATCGAAAAGAGAAAAATAAATAAAAAGTACTCATGGGTAAATAACACAATATTATGTCTTAAAACGTAGCCTGCATTCCAATAAGAATTCACAGTAATATTAACTAGGATAATTTCATTTCTTAGCTCAATTAGTCTCTTAGCTAATTTTATTTCTTAGTTACAATTCCCTGTAACTTGAACCTCGCTCGTCCTTATTGTTTTCTTTGATACGTCGTAGGCTTCAAGACACCCATAAATATTTAGAGAATTTTTAAATGTGTAGCTGACTCAGCTAAATCGTAGACTTAATGTCAGTTAATGTTTTCCTCAATATGATTAGTCGATTCTCGTTTTAGGTCGGAAATAAGGT
>KK119230.1:78837-92851 GCA_000611955.2 Stegodyphus mimosarum | reverse complement strand
ACATTGGATCTATTTGATTTTTCTTCTCAAAAAAGATGCAGATCATCTCATGTTTATAAAAGCCAAATAAATGCGTCTAATTTCGGCAAATATTCGTGTTTGCCGAATATAAATATTCGGCAAACACTGGTAGTCTCAGAATACAAATAGCCTTTTAGGCAAGACAGAAGAACTTATTAATTTTACTGAAGATGAATATGCAGATATTATCTTCATTCAAAGACCGCATCTGTAAACTTCTTCCAACATACGTCTTTTCAATATCAAGCTTATACGAAAACCAAACGCATTAGCAAAGGCGGTGTCAGCATCACGTACTATATATGTAAACACATTTCATATTTTTTGAAAGAATTCCAATATGCTCCTTTGAAAGCCCAGCTCTTTAAATGCATTATTCTCAAAATACACCCAGCAATATTACGGATTACGCGGAACTGACTGTTCTTTTGAAAATTAATTCATTTTTACCATTGGTGGTGGTTTCAGTGCCACACATCGTAGCTGGAATGCATGTCTTGCTAAGCCGAAACAGAGAAATTTTTGACTTTGTACAGTCTAAACATTACATTGCAATAACACCAAATCAGTGCATATATTTTCATTATATACTTAGAGAACAATGACCCTTTCCTTCCTGAAAGTATTTCATAAAACTAGTTTTTGGAATACTTTGCATCTCATCATAATCTAGTCTGCTTGCATATTGCACCAGATTCCTTTTTACCACTAATATACGAAGCACTAACATCCCCGACTTGGAAAAACTCATAAAGATTATCGAACCATCATTGAAGGAAATCCCACAATGAACAATATACCGGAACTTAACAATGAAATTGAAATATGACGAAAGACATTGGTGTTGTAGATATCCCCAGTACCCAAATCCACATATGAGGATCCCCCTCTCAAACTGTCTTGTACTGGACAAAATATGTAAATGCGTAACGGAATATACAAAGCTCACAAAATACCTCTCATCCCACATTACAACGCGATGCATTAAACTATATGAAACGTAATATTACTGAATTTAAATTGTAGAGACACTAGGTAATTTTTAAATCAAGAGAGATTGAAAAATGAGCAACGCCTTCGCCGAGAATCGAACCACGGACTTCTCAGTTCCGCGTCGAGTGTGCTACCCACTACACTGTAAAAGACGCGCGAAGAAGACGGGAGAAAGTACCTTATATACTCCCCCTTTTAAAGGATGACTTGGGTTTTGGGGACCCAATCGCCAGATCCTGGTGGTGGAGAATGATTATCCACCACCTTTTTAGTTCGGGCGGTAGTGTAGAGACATTAGGTTATTTCGAAGCAGAAGACATGAAAAATGAGCAGCACCTTCACCGGGAATTCAACCACTGACCTCTCGGTTACGCGTCGAGCGTGCTGACCACTACACCACGAAGGCATGCGAAGACGGCGGGAGAAATACCTTATAAAATAACGGAAGTAGACAGCTTTTTTGAAAACTCTATTCCTTGTATTCCTGTATCTATTCCTGTACTATTTCCTGTATGACATTTCATGAAAACTATGCAAAAAAATATAGCTTTCGTGCACTACTGGATATTTTTCGGCCTTGTTTACGGTGAAGTCGAAGGTAATGCATTTCAGATATTCTAAAAACATATTTCAATATAATTAAGTGTCGTACATGAGAATTAAACAACGTTTGTTAAGAAAGTAGTTAGCAGTTATGCATGCCTTCCTGGCACAGACAAATTTGCCTTATGTTGTCCCATCCTCCGAGAATATAAGATGTGGCTCTAAAACCATGACGTATGCCTTCAGCATATGGTATTTTTCTTGACTGTTATTTTTCTTGACTGTTATTTTTCTTGACTGTTATTTTCCTTGACTGTATTTTTCTTGACTGTTATAGTTATTTTCAAAATGACTCTCATAGTTTATACCTTGATAGCTTGCTTCCAATATACATCCACCCCAAATCCTATTCCTCAGTCTTTTTCGTGTGTACCAAATTAGAAAGTTATCCTTCTATGCGAAAATTTACCTTTATAGCTCGTGGAGAGATTATAAGTAGCATGATAAGCAAACTCAAAACATATGCATAGCGTCCAAGCAGGATAAGATCAAGAAGCTAGTTTTAGAATATACGTCACACATTGTAGAACATATGTCACAAAAATGCATTGCCTGCATTACAAGAATTATTAGTGCCATTTTCAAACTCGGTCACTTGACCACTTCCTGGAAGCATGCAATTATAACCGCACTTAATCCTAATCAAAATAGCATTTTCCGTCAAAATTATCGATTAGTGAGCTTAATTTGCTGTTTCAGAAAAATTCATACACTTCTATTTTCAACCTACTGCTCTACCTTTCCTACAATATGAGCAATTTTGTTTTAAAAGAAAACATAATATTACGCTACAACTACTTGTTAACATCAAAGACTTTCCCTAACGGCATTCAATATCAAATAGCCCACTGGTGCGATCTTCCTCAATGTCGCAAAAGCGATTTACCGTTTCTGGTACTGCAGCCTATAAGCTTAATTTGCCACGTAATCTGATTCCTATTACTGTTTCTTTTCTCCATAGGGAATCATTCAGCGTCCAAATAGGCAATGCATATTTGTCGCGGAAACCAGTTAAAGCAGGTGTGCCAAAAGGCTCAGTTCTAGTACTATTGTAAATATGTTAATCGTTTTTATTCATGCTTGAATTTCTGTTTTGTTCTCATACTGTGCATTGTTTTACTTCTTTATTTATTTTTGCTTTTAGGCTGACAATTTTAGGGTTTATATTGTGTCTAATCCAATTTGTGGCTAAATGTTTTGTATATATTTCTTATATATTCTCTTCCTTTCAATTTCTGAGTCCATTAACTAACACGCTCAGGACGGGCCTTGTCGAAAATTTTGATAGCTAAGGCTCCTTACTATCGCCATAGTACGTATTATATATAATGTAAATAATACAAGATCATGGTCTTACTGTTTCTAAATTTGCAAATTTGTGCTCTAATTTATTGATTTATTATTTGATTTAAGTTACTTATTGCAATTACTGTTTTTGTCGTTTATTGTCATTTATTATTTTTGTCGTTTTTCCCCTCAGCATTGTAATGTTTATCATTGCATTAATGCCTTAGTTGTAAGTATGGCTTCCTGTCCAGAAATCGTACTGCCCGGGACGTGCAGTCCTTGGGAAGGGGCCAGTGTTACGAATTTTGTATTTAGATAGTTAATTTTAGTAGAATTGTAATTAAAATTTCTGTATTTCCCCGTACAATGCAGCGCGACACGAATTTTAAGAGAAAGCTATGCCGGAAAAGTAAAAATACAGGAGCACGTGCATTTAACTTTGAATAAATCGGTATCTCATTAATTTTTATTGAAATTGAATAAACGTAATTGACCACTATGCTAGCTTTAACCGTAATTACATCTTCTTACTGCTTTCCAGAAATCTCGAGAAGCAGAAATTACTAGAAATATCCTGCGACCGATTGAAATCTAGAAAAAGCCACAGAGAGACCATCTCTGTTTAGTTAGTTGCTTTGTTACTATTGTGGCGAGTTGTAGGTCCGCGTTAACTGAGATAAATCGGAGTTAGGTTTCTTTTTAGATACGTTGCATTGTGTTTTATTTTAACGTTGCTTAGTAGTAACTACTGATTATACTGCGTGACATTGTGAACACTTTTACGAATATCTCTGAGGAGAATTTCAGAGTTATTATACATTTCTGTTGATAAGAAGAAATTTTATTAATTTACTATCGGACTTGTGCATTCAATCTATTATAAACCCGTATGACTGCAATAGTATCTATATATATCTGTATCTATCTATCCATCTATCTGTATATATATATATAGAGAGAGAGAGAGAAAGGAAATGTGCATATTTTTTTTATAAGTAACAATGTTTGTAAATATTGTGTTAGTAGAGTAGTTATTTCTAATGTAATGCATTATTTAATATCTCGGTTACAACATATTTCTGTATTTAATGTATTACAAAGTTTTCCAAAACTTTTCATATGCGTATGTTTAGTGGATTTTCTTTCAATTCGCTGAGTGGTTGAGTTTCCTCTTTTTGATAAGCAAAACTAATGCCTTGGGAAATATGCTGTAAGGAATTTCGCGCCTGGTATTTCCAGTCTAGCGATTTTGATTCCTTTAACTTGGATCAATATCATCGTCTGATCCATCAATTATTTTGGCAGACTGTTAGATGTTACCTGCCTTAAGAGGTACCATAAATGATAATCAATGTATAAAGCCCCAAATTTGAAATGCAAAAGAGTGTATAAAGTAATAAAATGCAGATTACCCAAGGTAATATGGACTGATGACATTACGATAACTCAAACTGCCACTGAAACGATTGGCCACATCATTTAGAGATGGCAAATGTCGTATATGAAATATGTCGTCAATTTACATAATACGCTATCTCCTCTAAGTATTTTTCCACATGTTAGTGAATTTAGTGGTATATAAAAGCAACGAAGAATATTTCATTCTTTCACCATTTATTACGCAGGGAATGCTTACCGTAGATTTAAGGATAAAGTTGGGTACGCTACCGAAGTTACATTTTAATATAAATGGAATATCGCATGTTGACATAAAAATGAAATGAGGAAATTTAAAAAAAATGCAATTTCAAATATATTTCGCCTTTCACAATTTTTGAAAATGCCTTTAGAAGAATTTTATTTAGCTGCGTTTTTAGGTTATAGATTCTTGGTTACAATTCTCACTAGTCGTCTCAAAGTCAAAATTTTAATAGTTGTAATCTAGTTCTAATATTTAATATGCAGAAAGCAAATACGTGTGTCAACAGTTTAATGAAATCAGTTGTTGAAGTTGGATTAACACATGCTTTCAAGTTAGAAGAAAACGTTAGATATTGACGCCATTATAGGATGAAGTGGTGTTTCGAAAGCATTTAAACTACCTGTAGAAGTCATCTGCAGATTTTTGAGTTTTCGTCTCAGTTGTAATTACAAAGCTTTCAGAAATAAAAATTACTGTTATACAATTAAAAGTTCGTGATTTTAATGAGGCATTTTGTTTAATCGAAACTCGGTGAGTTAGAACTGTATGGCAATTAATTAAGAATTAGAAATCATAATTCTAATTTAAAAGACTAATTATTGTTATGATTATTATTTTAAAAATCAAGGTCTTCGTGTGATGCGTTTTAAAAAATGAACTATATAACCTGAATGGGGATCAAGAGTGCGAAACAATTCCAAGAACGTAGGTTTGGAAGAACTAGTCCGTGAAAAAGTAAACTGCATTTAATGGAATAGTTCCATTCTGCCCCGAAGCAAAATAATTGTGGCATTCTGCAAAATTTTATAGTAAAACCTATGATATAAATTACATCAAATACCAAAAAATAGCCGAATTTTTATGGCATTTTTTAAGCTCAGACCGAATGATGTCTTTCAAATTAGCTATTTTCCACAAGAGTTTCGTGGTGTAAAACGTTCATTTAGTAGGCCGAAGGAGCTTCAGTCATATAACAGGCAGTGTTTGCGTATTCTTAGAAGGATTTCAGAGCGGTTTAATTAATGTTTAAAATCAAAAAGTGTTTCTAAACACTCGATCTGAAAGTAATTTTTGTGGACTAGCTTGCTTAATGCTTTCTGTGGTAGAAGGGAACTTTCAGTAAAATTTTCAGGACTAATGATTTCCATTACTTTTCCACTAGTTTCCAGAGTCCATTAATCATGGTGGGTTATCGCTTAGAAAAAGGTCATTAAGGGAGCAAAGGCCAACTAACCCATAAGTGAAATCAGACAGTAGGCCCATAGGGGGAGTTTCAGTAATACGTAGAATTAGGCTTACCTATAGCAGTCTTCATCCTTCAAGGAATGCAGTGGCCTTTTTCGATAAGTAACGAGCAGCTTTATTTTGATGAAATTTCCCTCTTTGGAAATCCTTGAGATAAAGAAATGGAATATCCGTTGTAAATATCTGTCGTAAAACATTTTCTTGATACTACGTGGAGTTGATGCAAACAACTTTCTTCCACTCTTCTTATTTTTAATTTCCTATTATAAGAGAATTCTGTGACCATCACAAACTCCTTACCTAAGCTATTATTATATTGACGGAAACAGATTGGTACATTTTATTCTTATCGTTCCCGATAATAAATATATCTATTTTATTGCGAACAGTTAAGTAAATCTACAGATCATCAACGGTCACAATGTATTTCCATTTTTCTCATATACTATATAGTTTTCATACAGGGTTCTAGAAATTATTCTGCGTTAAGCTACATGCCTCGAAAGAAGATGGCTATGTTTTTTTAGCTTTTTTAAATTGTTGACCTTCGTTTTTTATTGAGTTTATTGTTGCTCTAGATACATTTAAAGACTTCTAAATTGATTTCTGCATTGGATTGTCTCTTGTTATCAACGATTTAACCATAGAAACATTATAACAGGTACGTACCCTTTTCCTAAATATCCGTTCGGATTTTTCTTCCCTTGTACAGTTATCCCTTTGCGATTAACAGTGTTGCTTCTTTTGCACTTAGAATGTTTCATACGAAGTATTTCACAACGCTTTTGAATTTCAGAACAAGAATATTTCCCATCGAGAAGCGCAAAATAATATACTTCAATCCACAGCTTGTTCATAAGCAACATTTTGAAAAAAGGATATATTTCAGAATTTCTTTTTCCAAAACATTTGTTTTATTCTTTACAAAAATCTTTCTAAATACTTAGAAGTACGGAATTTAGCAGGAAACACAAATGAGTTTGAGGTGTAAATAGCCTAATAGTAGTAATCTTAATAGTAATTTAAAAAGCAATTTCTAAATACTTGATCAAAGTCATCACGAGTCCCATTTTTTTTAGGAAATATTACAAAATGTTTTTTTTTTATTCTACAGAATTCATTGACAAAGTGTAAATCTTTTAATCAACAATTACTTAAACAAATCATTTAAATAACAAACAGTGCTCTATAGTCTAATTATAAAAGGTAATTTTGAAGCTCTGTAATCAGATTAATTTTTAAAATTATATGAAACTTGTCGTTTATTTGCAATTTAAGCGCATATCTAAAAAAGTATTAAAATGTTGCATGGAAAATTTAGTTTTATACTGAATTTTCGAAATTTTAATGAGATTTACAAGTGTTAAGAATATGTTTCTGACCTTTAAAATATCTTGTTATATCAGACTTTCAAATTTTGTGATTGATTTATAGCTTAAATATACAGCTACGCACTTCATATTCCCACTGAATCTATTCTAAACCAACATATGTACTAGACTTCTACATTGAAAGCAAGAAAAGTGAATTTTATTTTCGAAAATACGTACTTTCTGATGGAAATGTTTCAGTAAAACATGTAAATCATTTTTTACCCATGATGTGTGTGCTGTTAAAATGCTTAAAGTTTCCACCTGTTTTGACGTATTTTAAAAATAGAGCTTGGTGTTATTTGATAAACAAAAGCATAAGTTAGATTTTGTTTTCAAAAATGTTGAGATTTGCATGAAATGTAAGTTGTTTTCATTTGATATATAACATTTTCATATTTTTCATTCCAAACTCTCTAAAACCATTTATTTATACTTATATTTAGATTTTACTTGAATACAAATTTAACGCATTGCAACTGTTTTGTTAAACTTATAGAAAAATCAGACTACTATTTGAAATGGTTTAAAGCTTGTCGTTTGCAGTAGTCAGGATCTTAGAAGTGTGGTAGTGAAAGAGGTGAATTATCTTGGCAGACAACCTAAAATGTTATATGTTAAACGATTTGCATATCTCCTCTTTTTTACGTTCAGTATAAGATTTCACAATCCCTTAAATGTATAAAGATAATAATTTATTACTGTTACGATAAAAGAATGAAACAAAACGCAATGAAAACCATCTGAAACAATCAATTGATTGTTATTACTTTCTGCTATAAGAAGGTGCATAAAATTCTCAAGACCAAAATATAAAAACTTGTTAAAATCAGAATACATATAGATATTTAAATACATTTCTAATTAAACATTAAAAACAAGTTTCCTTTAAATATTCAAACAAATTAATATTTACGTCTTTTCCAATTAAAAAGGTTCAGACTTGCATCAGGACATTAAAATACTTGACAAAGACTGCCAAAATATGGACATCCGACCAAAATGTGTCCTAATGACAGGTAACAGGAGGAAGCGGGTCGGACACACGGACGGCTTACGTAGACTATTCAGGTATTATCCGGAGCCCGCAATTGTCTAGGACAAGCAGCTCCTGATTTTTTAAGAGCATTGTATCGAAAGTTTATTTAGAGATTTTTTTATATGAATACGTACCTGAACATACGTAACAGATTCACTGAAGTACACTAATTCATTCGTTAGGAGACATGTTTATGAGCTCAGGTAAATTGAAACAAGCCTTCATATGCAGTTTTTCTAGCTGTACCGCCATTTTCTTTTATCCTGTGTTGTAAAACTGGAAGTTATTTTCTTTGAATTGACTTAAATAGAATACCTAATTGTATTTAAAATCACGCGTGATATATATTTTTATGTTCTCTGAATTTCTTCAGAGTTCAGTTGAAATACAAATACTGAATTTGAAAATACGATGGAAGGTATTTTGCCAGTCTTGTAAATTTCCACTTGAATTGGAAGATTACTGATGCAAACCTTTTTCCTATGGAACGCTTTTACAGTTGTATACACCAATAATGTAATATCTGTCACAACGCAAATATTTTGATTTTTTGAACTTTGGAATAACGCTTTTGTATGCCAAGTTTGGACAATATCATATGTATTGGTGATGGTTGAGAATAAATTGATGGCAATCCGCTGTATCGTGGAAGACAAAAGTATTTCTTTTTTAAACAGTGCCATCACATTTCTCTTAAGTAGCTGAGTTTATTAATTACACTAGAAGATAAGTATTTTCCATTTCGCTGAAGGACAACAGTCTGCCAAAATGAAGAGAAAATGTTTTATTTCAAATATCATTAAATTTGTACAAAATATGAAAAAACTAAAAACAAATGGGAAATGTCAAGGGTTTTAAAACATAATTTCACTGCATGATCATTGCGCAATTCTTTAAATATCACTTAGCTGTGAGTTATCTCACCTGTCTGACAGAAACATCAGAGCAAGTACAGGAATTTTATCATGGCCAAGAACACGAATTTATCCATTACATTCCTTTTATCCATTACAGAGGTATTAAATAAGAGAAAATTATTAAAATTGAATAGATATTCAGTGAAGTATTATAAAACTCCATCGTTTTAGTGTCATTATCTTCTAAAATATTTCTTGAAAGGCACATTCAGTTGCTAAATGAATTATGTACTTTCAAGAAATTGTAAATTGATTAATAAAAGTGAACAGCTTTTGAACGTAATGTAATATATTCCCTTGGTAGTCAGAATAAAACTTTTAAACGGCATAGCAGTTACAAATTTTTCGTACATGAAACTTAGGCAATATTTTTACATTTATCTATTTTAATGGCCAAATGGCTACGCGACATGCGACTATATATATATAAACGAATAAATATAAAGTGAAAATGGTTTTAAACATAGTCCAATTATGCTGTGATAGCTGCAACAACTGGTGACAACTATTTTATACTTAACAAGTCAATATGATTCTGATCTTATACCAAAGAGCAAACTATATGCTACGGTTAACTCCTGTCAGTGCTTCGGAACACCAGTTTTATTCTTTTATCTTTTTATTTTGTTTTTAATTTATGTTTAATGGCCTACTAGATTACCGAATTCATTTTATATAGCTTAGAATTCTACTTTTGTACTATTCAGAATTTTCCCTTGCAAAACAATTAGTGATCCACTGTTACAATTTCAAGAAATAAATCATCGGCTTTTTCTATGCAGTTTTACTTTATGTTAATTTTGGCTTACATTTCGTGTGTTGTTTTACATGTGTGTGAATAGATTTGTTTGTTATTTAGACACAAATAATTTTTAAAATTTTTAACAAATTTATGGCTCTGATGCTGCTTATTTACAGATTCAGTTCTTTTTGCAAATTTTATATACCCACTCCAGCCTGTGGGGTGTTGGACTGATAAAAATAGAAAATCTTTTGATTAATTTTCTATGGTTCTCTTTTCTGTGGTTAATAATCTTTGGTAGTATCGGCTCAGAAACAAGCTGAAGCATTTATTTCTGTCAATACACTAACACTGACAATGGAGCGACCAAGGATGTAAATAACGTTTTTCTTTTCTTTTAATGTTACCATGTTTAGTTTGCATTGCTCTTTCATCCTTTCATGAATTATGTCACTCTGCTTCTAGACTTTGATTTTCATGGTTTGTTCTATGAGTTCAATATGGGTTGAATTGAACGTTTTATCTGATTTTTTTAAAATTTGCTATGTTAATGATTTCAGCTAGTGTAATTTAACAAAATATTTAATAAATTTTACGAGACATCTCATGAATTTAAAAGAATTCTTAAAAACTGCCTTTTTTTGCTTTTAAATCCCTTTATTTTACTCAGCAATAAATTCAATTTGAAAGTTAAATATTCCAAGCTTAATTGAATGGCAATCCACTGTATCGTGGAAGACAAAAGTATTTCTTTTTAAAACAGAGGTATCATGTTTCGCTTAAGTAGCTGAGTTTGTTAATTAAACTAGAAGATAAGTATTTTCCATTTCGCTGAATGGCAACTGTCTGCCAAAATGAAGAGAAAATGTTTTATTTCAAATATCATTAAATTGGTACAAAATATGAAAAAACTAAAAACAAATGGCAAATGTTAAGGGTTTTAAAACATAATTTCACTGCATGTCCCTTGCGCAAATGTTTAAATGTCTCTTATCTGTGAGTTATCTCACTTGTCTGACAGTAACATCAGAGCAAGTACAGGAATTTTATCATGACCGAGAACACGAATTTATCCATTACATTCCTTTTATCCATTACAGAGGTATTAAATAAGAGAAAAGTATTAAAATTGAATAGATATTCAGTGAAGTATTAAAAAAACTCCATCGTTTTAGTGTCATTATCTTCTAAAATATTTCTTGAAAGGCACATTCAGTTGCTAAATGAATTATGTACTTTCAAGAAATTGTAAATTGATTAATAAAAGTGAACAGCTTTTGAACGTAATGTAATATATTCCCTTGGTAGTCAGAATAAAACTTTTAAACGGCATAGCAGTTACAAATTTTTCGTACATGAAACTTATGCAATATTTTTACATTCATCTATTTTAATGGCCAAATGGCTACGCGACATGCGACTATATATATATAAACGAATAAATATAAAGTGAAAATGGTTTTAAACATAGTCCAATTATGCTGTGATAGCTGCAACAACTGGTGACAACTATTTTATACTTAACAAGTCAATATGATTCTGGTCTTATACCAAAGAGCAAACTATATGTTACGGTTAACTCCTGTCAGTGCTTCGGAACACCAGTTTTATTCTTTTATCTTTTTATTTTGTTTTTAATTTATGTTTAATGGCCTACTAGATTATTTTTTACAAATTCTTGTAAATATTAGAGTTTGGTATTCTAAATATCATTAAATTGGTACAAAATATGAAAAACCTAAAAACAAATTTAGACTTCAAAATGCGAACTTCAAGTTTTACATATTTCAGTGAAGAACTATTTGCCTTCAAACGTTGGTGAATGGAAGGAACGTACATGCATACATATAGATTCTTCAACACTTAATAATAGATATTATCCCCAGTTTGTGAAATGCTTTCTCACTGGTTATTCGGTAACTAAACGAATAATCATATCAAAAAAGTGTAAACTGAATAATAAGAAATAACAATTTTTATATGTAACGTAAAGGTGTTTCTTTGTTTGTAGCAATAAAACTTAATCATCCCTGTGTTGAAATTTGTGAGCAAGTGCAAGCAGTTTGGACATGAAATATGTACACTTTTTTTTCCGAATTCAACTATTTTTTTTTACGTATTACATGTTTAGAGCAAATGGAGAAAATTAATGACACGATCGACTAGAAATGAAGTATTTCATAGTTTAAATATTCAAAAAAAGAATTACTCAATGAACAACAAAGCAAAAATTTCTCGGGTTTAGGCATCGTAATTGAGATTGATAACGAAGAACAAAGAAACAGTTACTTAAAATTTTAGGAATTAAAAATGTTTGAAGTCTTGATAACTTAATGTTTGTTTTCTAAGAGAAAGCGATCTCTTTAACACAGCATTTTCTGTAAGAAAGTAAAATCCTTCAAGGATGCGGTTAACAATTGCTTTACAATTAGCTTCTTCCCATAATTGAGGGTTACAAAATCTTTAGTTGAAGGATTTAAAAAGAGAAGTTATAGAACTAGGGATTAGTAAAACTCAACCAAGTTTTAGCCATTTTTCAATGATGTGAAGCCTGCCTTTAATGTATTATGAGAATAATTTTATAGTAAACAACAGGTTAGATTTATACAGTAAATAACAAAGCAAAACTTCAGACATTTGTCTTAAGTAAACATTTGAGTTGCTTCAAAAAGTACTTGAAGTACCAGCATTTCACAACAATGCGAAGCTGCCTTAATGTGAAAAATATTACAGCGTTCTACATATTTCCTTCTATAAAAAGGAATTCTGAATAATTTCACAAGTCGTAAAGAAATTCGTTGCGTTAAAATTATACTTCGGTTTTTTAAAAATTTCCGCCGCTTTTTTAAAAAATATTCTTTATATGCGTGCATAGCACTGTGGCTGTGTATATGCGTCTGTTTATGTCTAACGCTTCCTCATATACAGAATTGAATAAATGTATGCAATCCATGAAAATGTATATTATTTTTTAATCCTAAGATTGTGAGAAAAAGGAAAGGAACTTGTTACCTCCTAAAATATTCAAATCGATTCCGTGATGCAAGATTGCATTGCATTAATTCAAAAATCATTTTGAAAATTTTGAGTTAAAAAATCTGTCGCTGTTAGCAGTTACTATGCCCGATTGTTGGCATCACTTGGATGCAGTAGGAAAATGTCTGTCAGAATTGCATAAATTTTGTAATAATTGCCAAGTCTTTCTCATACCCGTCAATTTGTAAAACTTAACATCTGGATAGCATTAAACTTCTGTAAAATAGGAACTGGTATTTCGAGTAGCTGTGACGGTAAATAAATGAAATAAAGCTGAGAATTATGCCTTTGTATAACCACGATCAACCAATTTCTGCGCTATTATTACAAAATATGCTTTCGATTTGTAAAGGGTTGTACCAGTGATGATCAGTAATTCTGCAATTCAAAAAATTAAATAATCGAAAACGAGTATATAAATTTGCATCCGTAGATGGACATATGTCCAATGAGAACGAAGAAAAATTCAACGAAGGCAAATTAATTAATGATGAAATAAAAGTCCCCAAAACACTTTTTTTAAGATGTCACGAAAGATAGGTAATAAGCGACAACTGCTTCGAGAATTTATTCTGCATCATGAAATAGAAATGTGGCTTTCGCTTTTGATTTATTTCGTTGTAAATTTAAAGTAAGCTGTTATCAATTTGTGATTTTTACAAACAACACGTTTCAAGACTAAAAATTACGATGGCTTTGCTCTACGCGAACAACAACCTCTAATTAACTTTCCGCGATTTTAAGATCTTCCCCGAGACCAGTACTTTCCAGAACTCTCTCGCCTGTTATGTAACCGCTATTATAAATAGCTCTACGCACCATTTTTCATCAGATTGCATTCTGCTATTCCGTGCTACACAAACGCTTTGCTGTGCCCCTTCGTCTTTTCTCTGTTAAAAAATATCTATGACGCCGAAGTTCTAAATTTACTACTAATACTATTTAAATTATTATCGAATATGTGAGCTTCGTTTAAAAAAATGAGCTGTCATTTTAATCGAATAAAGCTGTGGAGTTTTTAAAGTGAAATTTGTCTGTCGTCAGTTCTGCAGCCTTCCCACTCGCTACGAAAACATCCGGACTCTCGACTGCAAATATCACGCACGCACGCACACACAC
>KK119230.1:0-73866 GCA_000611955.2 Stegodyphus mimosarum | reverse complement strand
TATATATATGTTTAGTTCTTGTTAGTTTACCAGAACAAGAAGATTTAAATTAAATCAGTAAGGGTGGTAAATTAACAAACAGTAAAAAAGAATACAAAATTGAAACTAAAAACAAAACTAAAATGTAAAATTTTGAAATTTGATTTATATTCTTCTTGTTAGATAGTTTACCAGCCATGATGATATAATTATTACCTAATGATTATTTAATCAATTTCAAAGCATGCTGTGCAACATAATTAAATTATAATATAAATTTTGGGATTCCTAACGCAAGAACTTCAGAACGTAAAAAATTAATATTGGCAATGTAAGGATGAAAATTATTGATTATAAGATGAAAACGTAATGTTAACAACGGATGGCTTTTATAACTAAAAGTTATTAAGTTAAACTGCGGAAAGCTAATAAAAGCTCTTAAGTTAAATGCTAAAATATAAGTTTAAAGCCTACGTGACCTAAATAAAAGTGAAAAAGGAAGCACAATATACAAATAGTAATTGCCTCATACGTCAACAACATTATAAATTCTATGTATTGTTAATGATGTACGTATTTATATAATAGCAAACGTTAAACTAGAATCTTTTAACTCAATAATAATAAAATGCATGCAAAACAAAATCCTTAAACAGCCAATAGAAATGAAACAAAACTAACTGCGTTTTTCTTAATTTCTTATGAATTTCATAACTTCTGCACAATTCTCACTCTTCTGTGCACTATGTGCATTTCTTCTGTAGCCAATTACAATTACATTAATCTGTGAAAAGTAAGCTAATCAGTAACGTACTACTCACAGCTCAGCTACCTGTGTTTATTGAATGCCAAGTACGAGGAAATGCTCTGTTTGACACAATAGCCTCATTCATGTAACATCGACCTTTCATCTTCATCATCATTGACAAACTCAACATTTTCATCACATCTATAACAGCTGATCATGGAAATACTGTTCCAGGATATTTGATTTGAAGCAGATATTCAAGATTTTATTTGGAAACACAGCTTAGCTCTATTACCTGCATTATTCTATAGGTACTACAAATATTCGCATGACCTTTTTAAACTTTTCCCCTTTTTATTTACATACTTTATAGCCACATAAAAGTATACATTTTCGCAGAAAACATTTTACTACTAGATTCTAGATGCTCTATTCATAAAACTTTTCGAAAATCCTCTCTTTGAGTTGAGGCCACAGACATACTGCATTATGTGTCAAAAGAGTGATTGAGCTGATGGATTTACAAGCGTTTTTGAAATTGGAGGTAAACTTAGTTTATGAGAATATTTTATAAGTACTTTTGTTAAGGCGAAATTCTGTTTCCTCGTGATAAAATAGTGCCACAGCGGGAGCATTTGTATTTTTACACAATCAAACACTGATATTTCCCGTAAAAACTTTCCAATGTCGAAATGCGCTTTCTTACCTACATCTAGAAGAATAACTAAATATGTTTTGACAGAAAATATAATAATGGAGAAGGGATTTTATTTTAAATTTAAAAATTAAAATAAAAAACTGTCCCATAAAAAATATACAAGCAATATTAGATAATCATCTGATAGAAGTGTGAGCAATACATTTAAAGCCTAGTTTCCATTTGGTTCTTTTAAAGTCCACGGAAACACAAATCAACAACACTTCTCAAAACACTATCTAGGTATAGTCTTTGGCTGCAACAAAGAGAGAAAGACGATTAAATGGCATATAAATCAGAAAAAACAGTTTCAAAAAATCCAGTCTTTGAAAACGATTAAATTACGTTTTAGAATAATGGAGCAAAACTTATATTTCTATTTAAAAAATAATATATTTAGAATAAAAGTAATAATACATGTTTTTTTTCTTATTTGCTGGAAATGACAATTACAGTTATTGCATTATGTTTAATCGCAAAAACCTGCAAACTGAAAATGATACTACTAAGCAGAACAGCAGCCTACTATTATTATTTGAGGAAGAAGACTATGAAGAAATAATATTATGAAATTATTAATTTTCTTTGGAAGGAAAATATCAGCTTAACGATTTTAAATGTTTGTCGTCTGTGGAATGAATTTTACTTTTTATATGAAGTATAATTATAAAAATATTACAAAAACATTTTATGTCATTTGGGGTTCAAGCACTGTTAAGGTAGTTCCAGTAATAATGTGTTTCGAACATAGCACATTTAAAGAAGAATACCTTTTTGTGCCGAAGGTACTACAAGTAGTCAAAAAATGGCAATAAAGAGTAGTTGCCGTACATTAAAAGTTCAAAATACATGCAGTTACTTTCATTTTACTCTTTAAAGTTGTAACTTTAAATTAGTTTAAATTTATAATAAATATAAAATTAAATAAATTAATTTAAATTTCATCATAAATATAAAATTAAATTAAATAATTTAACTTTCAGAATAAATATAAAATTAAATTAAATATTTTAATTTTTAGAATAAATTTCATAATAATTTTTAATTAATTTAGTAAGTAAAAATAATTAATTTCAGAACAAACATTTTTATATTTTATATTTGGAAAGAATATTGTTATGTTGGGTGCCAACTAGGCGCAGTTGACTAACCTAAACAAATTTATTCATTCCGTTGTGTTATTTTAAAAAACGTCAGTGCATACAACCCAATGATCCTGGATACTAGTGAAACAATGTAGTGTTAACATATTTTAAATGAAACACATAAATCAGTAATACAAAAGAAACTATAGAGTTTATTATAATTTTTCTTTAAACATATCCAAATTTTTAGTACTAAACTTTTCCCCGCCTCCGGAGGTAAGAAAATAACCTAATTAATTTTACCAATTTTTATTTTTCATTTACTGTGTAACTTAAACATGTGTTTTCAACTAATTTCTATTAAGTTCAAAATAAATCACGTAGAACTTTTATAAAAATTAATTAAGAAATAACTATTTCATTGAGATAGAATTTATAAAATTCATGACCACTATTTTAACATTAATATTGGGTTTCACAATTCAGCAGTTTTAAAATAACAACTTAAAAATTCAAAAGCTATTAGTTAATCATAACTATTTCATGAGTTAAAAATATAAAATTCATAACAACTATTAACCTTAACAATTTAAGGTTCTCACCCTTATTAAACCAAGAAAATACAAAATTTCTATAAATTCAGAACAGAGTTAAATATTTATCGTATTGCACAAAAAAAGAAAAAAGAAAGGGAAACTACTACCATGTTCAACTAACTGAGCTATACCAAAAACATCCTTTTAAGAAAATTTACAGTATTAAAACTGGAGCTATTTTATGACAGTTAGCAATTTTTCTTTAATCTCTGGAAAGTCAGTAAGATCATCAAAAAATCCTAAAATTTAAATTCCTCAACACCTCAAATCCTTTAAAGCAAACATTTAAATTAAAACATAATTACATTTTGAAAATAATTGAATCCTTGCTATTTTAGGAGATAGTTAGAACCTGTAATTTTAAGTAAACTTTTCTTAAGAACTAAAGTTAAAAACCCAAGAGTACAGAAAAATAAATCTTATCTGAAGATTCCTAAACCGGAACATTGTAGGGCAGCAGATGTAGAAGTAGAAAGTTCAGCAGCATGACTTCGGCGATATGTAGGAAGGACGAACATGGCGACATGCCTGGAAGAATCGAAGGCCAGGCCCGATCTCATCGGTGAACAGCAGGATGGACATCTTCACAGCAGACATCTAGAACTTCATCCGGGAGGACGGGAGCCGCATAGCAGGATGGAACAAAAAAACAGGACTAGCAAACATCTAGATCCGGGAACTGCAACAGTTAGCTGGAAGCCGAAATCAGGAGAATTTCTTAGAAATCATGTTTTTTTCTTAAATTGATGGGGCAGTCTGTGCCCGTAGGAAATCCTGAATTTTGAATGGAGTTTGGAAATAAATACTAATTATCTCATAATGAAGATTTTTTTCTCGAGGAACAAATAATTTAGAACTTTAGCCCATCATTACGATAAAGGCGAAAGGAGCCATAAGTCCCCAGCAACGAAGAAGTCTCATCAAAGCTGCACAAAAAAACTTGTGCTCAGAGCACGCGTGAAGTAACAGCGTCAAATCAGCCGAAGAAAGAGCGAGAATGACACCTGCACCGGCTTTTTGTCAAGTCAGTGAACCAGATATCGCCAAGCCCCACTAAACCCGGTGAAAAAATCCAAAACTCCACACTCCGAACAAATCCCTGCAACAATCTTCCAAATTCCGAAGAGTTGAACTAAAAAAACTTGCAAACCCAACCCCGATCGAAAATTCTCAAGCAAAGGCTTAGAATCCAACTACAAGTGCGACCCCTTTTTCAATCCTTTCCCCCCAAGACCAAATTCCCCACGAAGTGCAAAAATTTTGTTAAGTAATTAACTGTAACTTAAAAACTATTTAAGCTAGAAACTTGAAAGTGATCTTAAATTAAAAGGCTAGTTTTTCTACATCCAGTGATATAAATTAATAGAGGATAAACTTAAGTTAAGTAATATTAACTCAAGTTTATTATGTAGAAAAGCACCTAATTCCATTGCGTGTTTCAAGGCGTTTACGAGTAACCAGTGGAAGAAACGTACAAATCTAAAGTACCAAAAACCCCTAATTGAAATTAAACTAAAGCAAATATAAATACAGCATATTAAATAAAATAACATTGTGTAGCATAAATTTAGAATAATAAAAATTAAATCTTAAGTCATAATTAAATGAATTTGCTAATCAACAGTTACATGCGTGCGGGTTTGTAATAGACTTAATGCACATGTCCTATAAAAAGTTAATAAAATTTATTCTATTCACAGGTAATGAAACAAAATCGCTAGATTATTCCTCAAAGATATTGGCACAATATCACGCAATATAAACAGTAGCTATATTTTAAACTACTAAAACGTTAAGCAGGACACAATCCAAAGCTAATCGAGAGAAAGCTAATCCGATCTCACCGCGAATTCGCTACGATGACAACAACAGTTATCTAAACAACTCCTAATAAACAACTGAGCTGAGATATTCCTCTCCAGCTTTTATAGGTTTTTAAATCAGCTGCGCGAGAGAGTTCTAGCAATTTCTGGAAAGCAAAAAGAGTAGAATTACGGTTACAGCTAATATTCAAGTCAATTACATTTATTCACTTTAAATATCATTTACAGAGATAAACTTTTAGTCAGTGTTAAATGCACATGCGTTTGTATTTTTACTTTTCCGGGATAGCTTTCTGTTAAAATTTTTCCCGTGCTGCAAAACAATTTTAATTCTAATTCTACTAAGAATGTCTAACTAAATGCAAAATTCGACAAAAAATTGCAATAAAGAGTGACTGAAATTCATTGAAAGTTCAAAATACATGCAGTTACTTTCATTTTGCTATTTAAATTAGCTTTAATAACTTTAAATTAGCTTAAATTTCATAATAAATATAAAATTAAATAAAATAATTAAAATTTCATAATAATTTCGTAATAACTTTAAATTAATTTAGGGGTAATAAAAATTAATTTCAGGACAAACACTTTTATATTCGGAAAGAATATTTTTGAAAACTGTGAGTAAAAATCTGTTTGCAGGATATCAGAAGTATTATATTTTAAGGTCTTTAGATTGGAATGCCTATCTGCCAGATCATGTTTCCGTGATTCTCAGCGAGAAATAGTATTAATAATATTTGAGAAAAATATCCAGAACGAAATTTCCGACCCATGGAAATGTGCTGATAATGTCAATAGCTTCAGAGAATATCTTACCCTATAAATTGTTTTGGCAATATGCACACTATACCAGATTTTTATATTTGTTGCTATTAATGCGTATTTTTTTCGCATATTAAACATTCAGTTCTGAGAGCATTGAATTCTTAAATCTTCAACGGAATCGATCCCAGCTCATCAAATAATTCTGTAACTTACTTTTCAGACTGCAAAATTCGCACTGCGTTTTATTTTACATTGATTTTAAAGTAGAAAATTTGAATTTTCATCCATATTTCAGTTTTTTAATTTTATAAGATATAGAAATGTACTTCATCCATCTTTGCTTCCGTGAAAAGATCAAGCATCTTTCTAGCCGGAAATAACAATAATTTTAAATATGCACATGCCAGTCAAATCTCATTATTAAAAATATGAAAATTTTGAAACTTAACTAGAAATTGCCAATTCATTACGCTTTAAATTACTACGAGTCACCTGAGAGGTAAGCAAAAAGTGTCGTAGAAATGACAAATGCTAACGAAGACCAATTTAGCAGATTTAAAACATATTTTATGAATTCTCCATTTAAAATTGCATTTAAAGATTGCCAGAAGCATCGTTAGCGATTGCTAAATATTTCAATTGAGGAGCAGAAATAACAACAAAGTATAGTTTAAAGTCATTTCAGTTGACTGTCAATTTATGAAGCTGTACGAAACGAGAAGTGCATAAATTAACTGTAATTACCCACGCAGTTTGAACTTTGAAGCATAGTTTCAGAGACGTAGGTGGAAATGAAAGTGGTTCTTCCTTTTTACAATTTCCTCCCCTAATTTCTCCCCTTCCATTAGAAATGTTTCAAAATGGAAAATGTTTAGAAATGTTTCAAAATGGCTTTAGGGTAGCAAATTCGAAATCTACGGCTTTATTTTAAGTAATAAATGTTTCAAGAAATTGCTTATATAAATATACTAAGCAAATATTACAGCACAGTAACTGAGGAATAAACAGAAATATTGCAGAAGTATTTTAATTTATTTTCTGAAATTTCTTTATTCATCAACTAGCAACAAAAGGCATTTTAAACTTAATTTTGAAAATTTATTCTAACTTTAATGTTATGCTTTAAGTGAAGACATTACAAAATTTTAGTTTCTAAAATTAGTAATATAATCAGATAAATAATACCGAGATAATTATTTTCAAGGTTTCTTAATTATATGATCACAGTGACTGTAGTTAGTATGATCCTTCATATTTTCAGTAGATTTAAGTTGTTCATCCACTACAATCAGTTCTCAACAATTGCAAATGAAACTAATATAAATGAAAGATAAGAAGGAAATCTTTCACAGTCGATAGTACATTCCGGATCTTTATTCGAAAGTATACAATATAAATCTGGAATGTCAAGTGAAAATTGCTTAGCCTCCATTA
The DNA here is from genome assembly GCA_000611955.2 of Stegodyphus mimosarum. Classification (NCBI taxonomy): domain Eukaryota; kingdom Metazoa; phylum Arthropoda; class Arachnida; order Araneae; family Eresidae; genus Stegodyphus; species Stegodyphus mimosarum. The sequence continues at coordinate 66,736 of KK119230.1, read as the reverse complement.
TAATTGTGTAAGATAACATGGACGAGGTTTCCTAAAACTTGTTCGAGCATTGCAAAATTGAGAAATTAATTAGGAAAGGTAGAACGAAATATTTTTGCTAATTCTGAATTTAGCGATTTGTTTGCAATAAGCTGTTAAGTTAAAATAATCTTCTGCTCTTAAAACTATTTTCAGATTTTCCTTCTTTCTCTCTTTGCATGTTCCAGGTTCCGCTATATGCCGAGAATAACGTTCAATTTGCATGTTTTTATCGGGATGTCGTAAAGTAAGTGCCACTGGAGGCTCTTGAGGTAGAATGAATACTGGAGCTGAGTCCGGAAGGATAGTGTAGGTGGGGTAAACTTCTTTCTTTTTTTTAATCTATCCTTTCTAATCTGCAAAAAGACAGTAAAAGGGTGTCTTTTGAAAATATTTTTTACAATGAAAAACTGAAAATTAGCATATACCTTTTGCAATGCGTTATGAGACGCAGAAGTAACACATATTGGCAAAAACCAACTGTACACACGCATAAAGTGTTCATTTTTCTCCTGTGCATTTTTCCTGGTTTTCATTAAGGATGGATTGTGTTACAATTCTGTACAGCAGTGCTCCGCAACCGGTGTGCCATGAGTAGGATATAGTTGTGCCGCAATCAAATACATGCATTTGACATTTTGCAATTTTTTATCATGTATTTAATACACAATGACAATTTTTTTCCTTAATAATGTCTGTTTTAAATGTTTTTATATATTTCATTGTTGTGTGGTTGTGTGTGTGATTGTAAGTGTGTCAGCATTTGTATTTTTTCGGCATTTCATTGATAACTCGGAACTCAAAAATATATAACTTTTTTTCAAACATAAATTTAAACGAAATATATTGGTTTCAGACCATTTTAATTAAAAATAATAGCTCTAAAACTGTTTTTTTAAAAATTTGAAATAAACCAATCAAATTGAAGAATTTTTGTTTTTTAATTTTTTAAAAAAAATTTCGATTATTAAGATAATTATTATGATTGCATATAAATAAATATGTTATGGTTTTATAATTGTATATTTTTCAAATTAAAAACAAAAATTTATTGTAAATTTTGTGTATAAATCAATACATATATACATTAGCTTTTGGTGTGCCACGAAATTCCAGAAAGATTTTTTGTGCGTCGCAGGTGAGAAAAGGTTGCGGAGCACTGCTGTATAGAATGTGCAACTCAGCGTACTTCAGGAACACAATCTGTTATTGTGACAAATTACTGTGTGTAATATTATGATAAGGAGCTAGCATAAGTGCAGCTAACATTAGATGGAGGATTTAAATAAATATGACCAAGATATCGATCATAAATTTAGACCATTATTTCTCATCCTTCTTCCAATCATAAACCCTCTTTCTGAGATTCGTTTTTTCTCCCAGTGCCCTCTACCCTTACTTCAAAGATATATTAAACGCTTCTAAATGTGATGCTCCGGCATTAACTGAAATTGCTTAAAAGCGCTTACATTTCACCAAACTATTAATTTAAATTTATCCATACACAGGTATATAGAATAGTAACCATGAAAAATTTCTACAAGCATTTAACCTGCTCAACCTAACAACACAATCATAGTTTCCCTCAATAGCAACTGCAGCGTTATAATTCCGAAAAGAAAATTGCCACTTGCATGTACCGCACATAATTTCAAGAGCGGATTTCTAATTCTGTATATCAGGTAAAGATGTGTATTTGTCTTGCTTTACGCTTGGGCTCCAACAATCAGAGAAAATTACTTTGCTACAAGTTTATGAAAGTTGATTTAAGCCACATTAACTCTTTATCATGTCAGCTGCAATACTAATCCTATTTCTAATCCTGATAGATGTAAAGTGAGATGATCTTTGATCATACAAGCACAATTATATCCCTGACATGTAATCGAAGGGTAAAGGAAAAATGATACTTTGAATCCAACCCATCCCAATAAACTTTTAGGTAACATAGTCAAATGAGCCATTTTTTCATCATTTGCCAACGTAAATGTTCAACAATTTAAGACATGGCTTTATTCCTCTCAAATGGCAACTTAAACAGACATATTGCAATCATCAGTACGCTAGTAATTAGAGATTTTGTTAAAATCAATATTTAAATGATATTATTCAGCCTTGTATTTTTCACTGGTTATAAAATTTCATTCGTGCTGCAGGCTGTTAAGTATTGATAACAGAGCTATCTTTAGTGGTTTCTGAATTATATCGGGTTTTAATGAACGTTTCCCTCCATCGCAATTATCGTCTGGGCAAACTGTTCGCGCTGGCGTGTTTAATCGTATTTTGTTAAACGCGTTTCGGCATTTGAAAGAAAGAGATTTGCTTTAGAATACTGTGTTATGAAATTTGTAAACAAATATCGTTATCATTAAGTACGAGGTGTCTGAAACGGAAATAGCACACTACCAGATTAAAACCATCACTTACCTACAGCTCTGTTGCAAAATGTTAGCAACAGAATGCCGCAAAATCATGTGTATAGCTTAGGTTCTAATTTTGCATTATATGACGCTATGCAAGTTTTGTACGGAAAGTTCAAAAACAAAGACTATGACATCCAAGAAGCAGAGAGCTTTGGCCGTGCTCCTGATTTTGATAAGGCTCACCTGCGAGAATTTGTGGAAGAAGACCAGTATGCAATCACACGAGAGCTTGCAAAGGAGTTAGACGTAGTACCATGTCCATTAGTAGAGTTATACATCGCATAAACCTGACATAAAAGCTCAAAGTTTGGGTGCGGCATGAGTTGACTCAAGCAGATAAGGGCAGACGTGTTCGAACCTGCACTAATCAGCTCGAATACCAATACAAGGACAAAATTCTGAATTATCTTATATTATCTTCTGTCCATCGGCGGCGTCCCAAAGTGCAATTTGACTAACAAAAGGATCATGCTTCGTATCTGGTGGGATTGCTGATTTACAAAGAGTACCTGAAAAATGTAAACCCTCGATGGTAAGGTGTACAGTCAGAAGCTAGACCGTGTTGACGAAAGGAAAAACGTAGAACTGAGGTCCGGCTCAAAAATCCCATCAAGATGATGTAAGACCACTTGTGTGGGCATTCATCGGCTGGACTCTGTACAGACTTGAATGGAATCTTCTTCCACATCCACAATATAGCCCTTTTGTCGCTCCTTCGGACTTCTACTTTTTTCATACTTGTAGCTAAATCTTGCTGGTGCTATCTTCCATTCTGCACAGGACATCCGAAATGAAGATCTAGAAATCTTTCTTTAAGAAACTTTTTCGTACTCGCGGCCATTAAGTTTCTGGGCCGAAGGCTTTGAAGTAGTATCAAAACGTTAGCAGAAAATCATATATTTGGGTAATGATTAGTATTCGTACTAAAGGGTACTGCTTTCCTGTTTTTTTAACTTCATTAAGAATGTTTTTTTATCGGAAAACTTTCGTTACAACCACATATTTAATTTCATAGTTGTGAATTACTAGTTTGGTCTTTTTTGTCGATCTCTAGTTCAGTCTTTTTTGCCGACCTCTGTATTTTTATTGATGTGCTTCTTATGCAGTAAAGTTCACATCAGTCTATCTGTCTGACTACAAGAAGTGAGAATGTATATTCTCCTTTAGATTTTGACTGCTGTTTACTCGAATATGCATTTACATCTCCACTCGATAATTGTCTAAGATATCTTTGTGCATCTTTGTGCTTTGTGTCTGTAACCTGAAGATTAACTTTCTAGAATTTTTTAAACTGAAATGATTCTAATGCACAGGACATTTATATTCATAAAATGAAGAAGTGTTTTCCAACCCGAGAATTTGATGGACTGTACTTTAAATATGCATCACTTTTGAGGCATTGGGGACTAATTCAGCAATTACATCCATGAAGAAATTCTTCCTCCTCTATGACTTATCTCACGAAGTGTCCATTTTTTCTATCTTGTTATATAATGTGTCTCTTTGTTGATTTGTCACATAAATATCATTACTGATTAAAACTTCAAGGAATTTACATATGAAACCTAGCACTTAGTCCAACGGATAACTTCAGAACCTATAAGTGAAAACTCTGTAGAGAGAAAAGTCGGGCATAACTATTTATTTTTCTCAGAATTGAGTTTTAGTTTGTCTCATACTGATCGGTTTCAATTTAGCTTTTGCATAACAAGCCCAGATTTCATATAAATTAGTCGAGAGTTAATACATTATTCATATTTCAAATATAATTAGCAGTGTGATATCCGATTAGGTGTTAATAATATTTCGAAGCCCAAGTAGCCCAGAAATTGAAATTTTGAATGTGAATTCATCCTTCACTTTAATTCAAGAATATACTTGCGATCTAGTTTCTAGTCACTAGCACGGGGCTTAAAAAATCATGAATACGTAAACAGTAATATATAACATTAATTTCTATTGAAGTTTCATCTCTGATAATACCCATAAAAGGAAATGACTTTTACTTGAAAATATCTAAATTAATCATTGAGTAAAAACAACAGGTAATGCACAACTTTAGTAATAAAATATATTATCATCACCTCCCTAAAATTGATAGCGACTGCTTTAAAATGCATTTTCTGTATATTTTAGGCAGAAAATTATGGAAAAATGTCAGATTAGATAATTAAATGAAACTTTATATGAGAGCATTGTAAAAGGAATGAACAGGGTTTGCCTAGAATGTAAAGAGACTGAATTTTTCACACCAAACAGGAGGCTAAGCGGGCGGCGTTTGCGGATGTAATGGTGATGAGGGCTGTTAACTGCAGCGTCTGGTGGAAGTCAGTTGTTCTTAGCCTTTCCAGTGCATAGATTACTCGTGGAGAAGACACGCGTTCGAAAGTGGTGTTTAGTTTTCAGAATGCAGCGGAGTGTCGCGCACCGATACGCTATAAAGTGTAAAACTATGTTGCGTGTAAAACTAACAAATCAGCCATTGAGGAGCTTGTCATGTTACAAGCAGCCTACGGGAAGGATTCTTTGTCCAAGTTCAAGTGTTTAGGTTGCACAAATCCTTTAAGGACGGAAAAGATGACTTCGATGACAAACAACGCGCTGGGCGTCATTTAAGTTCTCCAACTTCAGATAATGTGACTAAAATTAAAGCGCTTTTGGTCGCTGATCTTCGGATGTGTGTCCGAATGATTGCAGAGATGTTGGGACTTACCAAATTGATTGTGCGTCAAATCGTCAGGAAGAACTTCAAATGTGAAAATTTGTGCCATGTTGGTTCCAAGAATTTTGACTGAGGGGAAGAAGAAAAAATTGTGAGTCGATTTCGCCTGAAATGTAATTTAAATTGTGAGACAAATGACCTTAAGTTTTTGAAGCGAGTGATTACCAGTGAGACGAAAAAGAAGTTTTTCAGTTTCATCCTGTAAAAGAGACAGAATGCAGAGTGCCAAACATCCAATCCCCTTGTCAAAAGAAGGCTCGCGTGAACAAATCAAAACTGCAGTACGATTGTACGATAGTGTAATAAAGTGCAGTAAAGTACGATAGTGTATTGAAGTACGATAGTGTAGAAAGATTTCATGCCACCCGGACAGACAATAAATGCAGATTTTTGCAAGGAAGAGCTTCAAAGATTGAAGAATCAAACTACATATGACTACTCGTATCTCACAAACAATTGGATTCTTCACCGCTATAAATGCACCCGTCCATCAAAAATCCTTCAAGGTGACTCAGTTCTTGGCAAACAGAACTTCGCAACAGCCGTGTAGTCCTGATCAGTCATCACCGGACTTTTTTCTATTAGCTCGGTTCAAAATCCAGCTGAAAAGTTTCCTGCAAGTTCACCAGTTCATCGTTTCGATAAACTGGTGAACTTGCAGGAAAGCGTAACTCCCGTTCTGAACAGCATTCCAGTTGAAGACATTCAAACGGACATCAGTGAGTGGCAGGGTCACTGGCAACGGTGCATTAATGCAGGATGAGGCTATTTTATAGAATATTAACTATCTGTAAATTTATCTTCAGTGAAATTAATTTTATGGAATCAGTCTCATTACTTTCTGGATAGACCCAGTAGCATCGAAGGAAAAGTGTGTAGCTATTTCAACATAGAAATAAGTTTTAAAAGCACTGTATTTTTGTTTCATTTACAGAAATGAAAAATTGCTTATCCATATGCAAATTATTATTAGAAAATAATAAGGGGACATAGAAGACTGTTTAATTCGAAAGTAACGAATTTTCAATCACAGCATTTTTATACATCAACAATTTTTTATTCTCTGATGAACTCATGTACTTTAAAATGAAGATTTAATTAGAGTAAGAAATTAGTCATTGCATAAAATGTTTAAGTAATGACACAGGTCAAGTCATCGAAAACTTTAATACATTTTGTTAAAGCAGAATTTTTTTCTAACCATCATAAAAACCACATTATCCTTCTTGCATTTCATAGAAATTGCGCAGATAGGCATAGACCACCGTTTTACCTTAGAAAAAAATAAATTCACATTACCTCGGCATATCTTACGACTTAATTATTCTTAACAAAAGAAATCACAACTAAATTCAATGAAAACTGGAAAACATCTATAAAAGACGGCATTAAACTAAAACGAAATGAAAAATAATATTTTTATAACGAAATATTTATTTTATTCGACAATTTATAAGTCAATATTTAATAATGAAATATTTAGGTAAAATACAAAATAAATCGGTGCCATAAATTTTAAAATGCTTTTTTTTAAAAGCTGTTTCCTTATTTTTATGATCTTTCCACTCATGATCCCATTCTCATCTTTGCAGTTGAAAAACAGGCCATCGTATTCAATAAAACTTGTTTTTGATAGAATTATCAGCAGTTCGTATACCAAAGCGTCAACAATGATAACAATAATAATTTTTACCCCTAGAATACGTTGCACCAGTCGATACGTTGTTTACTTGGCTTAAGCTTGGACACGCCTTTTAATGGTGTAATATTGGCTTCGCCTCTTCTTAAAAACAAGTTATAGGTATGCTATAGCTTCATATTTAAAGAAAATTTAAATTATATTTTAACTGAGTTGAAATGTTAGGTTTATAACGTTCCGCGAGAGTTTTTTATTATAAATCTATTTTTGTGTGTTGTGTGGTACTGTTAATATTTAACGCAACGACTTATCTCTCAAAAATCAATTATTAAGATACCAGACGATTGTAAACGATCATTGCCTAACAATTGAAAATATTGAATGCATGATTTAAAAATTATAACCTTAACTGCCCAAAATACAGAAAAGAACTCTTTTAGTTAAACGCTTTGGTTATTGATGAGTGTGTCTTATTCGGTGTTTTCTGCAGAATGGATTATTATCTGCATATGGATTTTTTTTATTAGGTGGAGCAAAAAGGTAAAAACCCGTGATTGAGTGGTGCATGGAGAAAAGTTTCATAGCATTATATTCTGCAAAAGGAGAGGACTGAAGTAAGTTTCATTTAAACTATCGGATGCTTGTCAAATATGGCAATTTGGATGTTCTGTAATTACTTTATTCTGGTAGCTTTATTTTCGTTTTGTGCAATTCTTCTGAAAATATTTTTTACAACCCGAATCAATGGAGTTGGTTATGCGCGAGTTTCTGATTCTCTGATTTTCTTTAAGCAGATTCCTGAGTATATGTGCAATGCAGAGTTTATGATATGTCTGATTTTTTTTAAGTGAAAAGAGATCGTTGTGTACATGGGCAAAGCCAAGATACTGCGCAATGCCGAGGTTGTGAGCGATGCCGAGTTTGTACAATTCTCTGAGGTTTTTTTAACATACATAGATCTATTTTCAAGTGAAAATAGATCTATGTGTACACGGGCAAAGTCAATACAGTGCGCAATGCCGAAGTTTGTGCAATTCTCTGAGGTTTTTTGATCTATGTGTGATAGATGAAATAGTGAAAATAGTGATGATAATCACTATTTTAAAATAGTGATGATTTATTATAAAATAGTGATGATAATAGTGAAAATAGATCGATGTGTACATGGACAAAGCCAACGTAGTGCACAATGCTGAGGCTGTGCGATGCCAAGTTTGTGCAATTATCTGAGTTTTTAAGTGAAAATAGATCGATATGTAATATGGACTAAGCCAAAGTAGTGCGCAATGCCGAGTTTGCGCAGTTCTCTGAATTTTTAAGTGAAATCGATTGATGTGTACATCGGCAAAGCCAATGTAGAGCGCAATGCCGAGCTTGTGCGCGATGCCGAGTTTGTGCAATTCTATGATTTTTTTAATTGAAAATAGATCGATGTGTACATGGAGGCCTAGTTTGTGCAATTCTTTGATGTTTTTCGAGCAAATAACTAGAACAGTAGCAAAACTGTGAACTTTGACCCTCTAAGCCTTACCTCATTATTTTAATACGTGGTGTTTGCTATCGTAATTGCGCTTGATAATATGAGTTCATTGATAGTATGTGTGTGAGTGTGAAGCACTGCTTAGTGTTTCAAATTTGTAGTATTTATTTTCTTTCATTGTGAGAAATTAGATTTTTTTATTTATTAATGTGCAGAGTTCTAGTATGCCTACGGGGAATATGAAATTAGTAAGGAATTTAAGAAACTGATATGAAAGTTATGTATGATGTTCATGTGCAATAAAATATATTATTCTTTTTTATTAATGTAAAGTTAAAAATTATCAGAAAATAATGAAAACTGCATACTTACTGGTATGCATGGGATTATGTCGTTACGTAGCAATAAGATAATTTAAAAATGATAAAATTAAACTATTCCACAACATGAATTTAAATTTGAAAAAAAAGTTTTTTTATTCGTATAAATGCTAAAGGTTAAAAATCTTTGAAAATACTAAAGCTCTATGGAATACAAGTATAAGAGACTGCTACGTTGTTTACCATTTTACTAATTTGTAGAACTCGCTTAATGTATCATGGTAAATTTAAATATAAACAATGTATTACACTTATTTTCAGTAGCGCCTAAGCTTAACTGTTAGAAATGTAAATTTAAAATAAAGAATTTGATATTAATTTACAATAATAAACAATTCATTATTGTTATTTTTAGGAGAAAATAGAAAGTATGCGTAGTGTAAATACGAGAATACATTGTGACGTCACGAGCTTAGCCACACCCATTTATGGACGTCACACAGCTCGCCTTCTCAACTTTGCTTTTGGAGCGTATTCTGAGCTTTTACCAATTTATAATTCATTGCACTGCAAAATCAATCATGTTTTCATTTAAATGTGTCTGAGAAAATGTTTATGAATGAATGCCAAAACTAAAGCGTAATATTAAACACTGCTTACAAAAGAATAACGACATTTTAGTCATTGAAATATGAAGAATGTGTTAAAGAAACCTTAAAAACTCGGATTTAATTTTTCTTTAATCATCTCTAATTAATTTAACTTGGTTTCAGTTACGTAAGACATATCATTAACTACATCAAATAAATAAATTACTACTGAGTACATCATACAAACAAAATATCAGCACATACCTAGTATGATATTTTATCACTTTGTAAGTGTTGTGTAGCGTTATCTTAAATTCAAATTAATAAACATTAAGAATACAACAATTTTGAGTGGACATTTGCGAGTGAACTTTCATCTTTTATTCCGCGGTTTCAACTTTTGAACACAACACAGCAAAACGCAAAGTGTAGAAGTTATAGTTAGCGTTTACAAGAATGCAAAAAACAAAACTGCGAGCTGCGCATGCGAACTGCGCGATGCGAGATATAATATCTCATAAATAGGCAGACGATCTGGCGGCCGAGACAGTAAAAGATAATTCATTTTCGTCAGTAGCAATTTAAAATAACGTTGTGTATTTCGTAATAACTATTATTATATTTTCTCTAAACTAGGTAAGAAAAGCCAGCGGTAAGGAAGATAATATTTAGATTTAAAAATGCCATAGTGTGTTTTAAGTGAATAATTGCGGATTAAGGTCCCCACAACACGCTTTTTACTATTTTTACAATAACGTCTGTTAGTCCGTGTGTCTGTGTTTTTGTAGGTGTAGTGATTGTTTTTGCCCACGAGAACTCTTATATCAAGCTTTCAAAAATTTGAATTTTCCATATTTTAAGCTTTCTGCATTCAAGTAAAGAGTTGGTAATATTTTGGGTAAAATTGGAAAACCGGAAGTGGTACTTAACTTAAAGGCCATACGAAGTTTTAATGAAAAACTCTATTAAAATATAAACCAAAGCTTTTCAATTTTAGCATTTAAGACTCTTATATCAATGGGATTAACATACTAGATTTTGGCTAAAGCTGATGAAGTGAAACGGATACTTTACTTGAAGTCCTGACCAGATTTTTCAAAAAACATATGATAAAATCCAAAACTTCTCAGATTTGGTATTTGAAATTCGTATATGCATAGACGATGCGTATGCAATCATGTTTGAGAATACAACATTAGATGTTGACTATATATGGTAAATCGGGAGTGGAAATTTACTTGGAAGTCTTAACGTATTTTCGCGTCCTTATGCAAAGGAATGATTAGATTTGGAACAAAATCAGACACCCAGAAGTGGTACTTTACATGAAGCCGATAACAGTTTTTAATGGTCAATCAGAAATGGTTTTTTACTTGAAGTCTATAGCAGTTTTTAATGAAAAAACTGTATTAAATATAATACAAGAAATTTCCATTTTTAGCATTTAAGATTACATTCATTGATAAATAATTTAATTAATTAATATTTTTAACTAAATTATGCAATTTATTATATCAGCGTGGACACTATATTAAACTTCGTCTGAAGTTTGTCGTAAAAAATATGTTAAAGGTAATCCAAAATGTCTTATTTTGGTATTTAAAACAGGTATGCGATTGAGAATAACATATTGTATTTAAAAGTATCAAGTATGTTCTTTGAATTATGCTAAATGCAACGCGAATAAGCTCAATATGAAAACTAACTTCCGGTGTGAAATTATTAAATGTATTGCTTTCGCTATAAAGAAAGTACATGCATTACCCTAGATTCTCAATTTTATGTTTGCTTCACATTTGTGCAGAATCACTTTTTAAATAAAAGGTTGCTACCACCAAACCCATCGCTAGGTATTATTTAAAAGAAATAATAAAGCAAATATAAGGAATAACGCGAACATAAAAAATATACGGCAACACTTAAACGCTCCATTGGCAATTTTAAAGACATGCTTCTTTTAAAGATTTGGTGGCTTTGTTGTTGAATTTTCTATGGAGTGTGTGCGAACAAAATTATATTTATTGAATAAGCTAATATTATAAGGTACCAAAAGTGGGCGCAGTCCGACTTACCTAATCAAAGAAGTTGGTATTAGGTCATAACAGGCCACGCACAATTCAACAAAGGAAAACAAGTGAAATATAAAATAACTAAATGAAAACAATGATATGTAAATAATAATTAAAACCATAAAAAAAGAGGAAAAGGACAAATATAAACATTTAGACAAAAGCAAACACCAAAGACCCTCCTCCCGCCCCCCAAAAAAATGCGAACATCAAACAAAACATTGGTGACGAAAAATTAATAAAAATAAATAGATCAAAGAGTGATTTCCAATAAAAAGCAAAAAAATCATCCACTAATTTCTCCTCCCGGCACTCACAGTCAATAATTTTTATAATAGATTTACATAATTGTGTGAAATCTTCATAGCATAAAAAAGGACTTTAAAAATCATTTTTATTGTTTTTTCAGCTATTAAAGTAGGGTCAGACCTCGAGGAAGTACTTAGCATCTCCAAACAAGCCACATAGTGTACATTTATCATCGTCCTGTATCTTAAACACAGCGAAGTATCCGGAAACGCCCATGCCCGATCAGAAAGTGGTTAACATCAAAAGTCATTAAAGATAATATTCTTTCTCTGAGTCAATTCTAAGCGTTTCAAATAACCCCGTCTTCTTTCAGAAGTATTCCACTGCGACTGCCATTGCTTAAAATAATAAGAATAAATAAATCTGGTTGCTATTTTGTTTTAACCTTGAACGTAGGGCGTCCCCGAAACACTCTCCAGGGCAGCCTGTTTTGCGAGCACATTCGTTCTCTAAATCATATTATAATCATAATCATTATATATATTAGGATAATATTATAAAATATTATCCTTATTATTATTTAATAATTATTATTATTTAATACTATTTATTATTATTTATTATGGTATTTTATCTCTTCTTTCTGCATGCCTTTGTGGTGTAACGGTAGCATACTCTGCGCGTATTTGAGAGGTTCAAGTTCGAGTCACGGCGAGGGCGTTGCTCATTTTTCACGTTTCCTGTTTCAAAAAAATCTAATGACTCAACAATGTGACAAATAAAAAAGTTCATCATCCTAATTAAGGTAACTGAACACTGGTATCATGGTTACAGCCGAAAACATCGCGGACGAAAACGTCGGGGCGAAAACAAGGCAAGGCGAAAATGCCGTGGTACAAAACATTGTGGAAGAAAATAAAGCAAAAAGAAAACATCGCAGTTCTAAAACATCATGGTACAAAATATCGTCGTCAAAAATAAAGCGGTTCAAAAAATTCGCAGTTTAAAAACATCGTCGTTGAAAATATCGTGGTAAAAATTAAAGTACCTACAAATCATCGCATGGCGATAACATCGCAGACATGCGTTTTTCAGGTTTTAATAATTGTTAATGGATATTCGTATAATGGTTTACGAAAGTAAGGTGGAAAGAAGGATAATTTTTACTTTCATATTGTTTATTATTTCATAAATTTAAAAAAAAACAAGAAAATTAAACAAAACAGGAAATAATTTTCAGTACCAAAATATCAGATTAACAAAAGTGAAGAAAATAATATCATATTTAACTTCGCAATTTTTTCATGCAGTTACTTATTTTTCTTTTTCTGTTCTTTTTTAAATTATACTTTTCATGAAAAATTACCGGTAAAACTTTATAAAAAAATAATTTATTAATGACGTTTGTTAGTTAACTATGTCAGTTTAAAACTAAGCGCTATAAATTAAGTTAATTTCCTATGCTTAAGTTTCCATTTCACATTTTCAGCAAATATTTATTAGTTAATAAAAAATATGAAAGTGAAAATTATCCTTCTTTGCATCTTGCAGTCACAAATCATTCCGCGAGTTTTTACAATTATTAAACAATCATTAAATTTTACAATAATTAAAGAATTTATTGTCATTCATCCTCATTGCTATTTATGACATGGAACTGGCAACAGATTGCTATATCAGATTTTTCTTTATATTTCAAATGACGCTCTTTGGGTTTGTATTTAAAGCTGTAATGGAGTGATTTTAATTGGGTATCAAATTCAAAGTTGTTGCTTTACAATAGTAGCTTTACCACTGCTTTAGCAAAGCAGCAAGTTAGTTTCAGTGGATTACGCTTAAGTTAATGACCATATCCTACTAACTAATGTAGTTATAAGTGCAGAATTACGGAATAAATGAAAGTTAACTTCTTAATGCTTTTACCTAGAACCTAATTACTTCTTAAAAGACTTTGTTTTTCATATGAAAACTGTAAATAATATAATGAAAGTGCTTTCAAATTTCGAACTGTAATTTAAGTTCATATAAATGATTTAAAATTATAAATTTCTAATCTGCATTCTAAACATTTCACTAATAACAGTTCTTTCAGATATAAAGCTCTTGAAGCGTTACATACAATGTTCTACGCAATCATGAAAATTTTATTGGAGTTAAAAAAATAAAAAATAAAAAAATCAACTTATAATAGTATGTGAAATTAACTTACATCTGCAAGTACACCAGTAATGTTATGTAGATAATGAATAAACTAATCAACCCTTTCCTTACTACGTTGCGCGATAGATTAATACGTGTTATAAAAGATAGTAAGCATTATACAACGTAGTGGTATACAATTACTGTATTTGGAAACATTTTGTTGCGAATAATGCATTATTCCGTTACTTAGTGACTCACGCAAGCTTGTTCATTCGCCAGTTCTGTTTTAGCCTTTCTAAGAAATACGCCTAGTAAGCAATGAATTTTAAGACACTTTTTCACTTTTTTGGGGGGAGGGGGGTAAGAGGTTCAGTGCATTGTGATCATGTTTATTGACTTTCGCAGAAGTTTATACTGTAAAAATTTTAATTGAAAAAAAGTTTCAATTTTTACATTATCGGTAGTTATTTTTCTACGTATAAAGCAAAAATCGCAAATATTTGCTCTATAATAATAACGACACTATTTTCATATTAAGTAGTCTACAAAATTAACGTAATTTTATTGTTATAATGCAATGTTTAGTTAAAACTGCATTACGGTATATTTAAAACCTGTAGTAGCTTTTCAAAACCGTAAATCCAGAAATTCTTTATTCTAACAATTCTTTTCTTCTATGTTGTTTACTTTAAAAAAATAAACATAAAACTTTATCCTCGTGATTTTAAGTTTTTGTTTTGTTTCGATGATGCCTTTAAGAGGATTTACCTAGTCTATTTTTAGAAGGAAAATAAAGACTTTCCTCGTTCCCTTACTTTGAATTCAGCTCACGTGTTTATGAATAAAATAATAAATTTTAGAATGATAGCCAAGGCTATCCCTTACTGCTTAAATATCCGAAGCATTCCCTCCCACATATTTATTCCTTACATTTTCTTTGAAGCTTTAGTGATACAAAGCGTGTCGGGAATAGTAAACAACTTTACATGTCTGTAGCGGCGAGTAAAAGGAAGTTTTTAAGGTTACACGACTCTAAATCTGCGGCAACCTGTGGTATACGTACATCTGGAAGGTATAAGATTGGTTACTTAGCGAAATGCCCTGAAGGCATTATCAGTAATGCCAGAAGACAAAACATTTTATGAAGAATAAACATTAATAACGTCTATACCATTGAATGAAAGGAAGGTAACTACCAAGATTTTTAATATGGCTGTTACTGACCAAAATGTGTACACAGAAATAAAAAAAGAAAGAGCGAAAGAAAGAAATTAGTTGCAACTTTTTCGATATTGCTCGATTCCTTATATATCTCGTCTTACTCTCTTCTCTCTGAATTTATATCGTACAAAACAACGATAACAACCAACCATAATTCTAATACTGATGCTTTTCATTTGTTACAGTTGTGACATCCAAACAAGTTCAGCGCATGGTTTGTTTAAAATTTTTATCCTTTAGGACTGTTAAGTATTGTTTATATAAAAATGGATAAGCAATTAAAAAGTTAATTCATGTATTGAATTGAAAACACTGTGGATAATCGCTTTGTTTTGGCATCTGCACCAATCAGTTCCAACTTCCATGGAGTAGCTGGGTCCAGTAATACAGGCTTGAATGAAGTTGTGCCAGGTAAGTTTTATCTCAAGCGGAAGAATAAATCTTCATTATTGTTGCGTCATCTGAAAACCGAGAATCCTGATTAAAAATGTGAAGGAATACATGAAACGACATTAAAATGTTTTATAGCATTTACAAACAATATGTTTTTCAAAGAGTATTCTCATCTTATACATTAATATCTTATGCATCATGAGATGTTTCTTCTAATTTAAAATTTTACCTTTTCGTGTTTGATTCTGACTTTAAAATTTGAGCTGAGTAAAACACACCCAAAGGACTCAAAAGTCACATAAAAAATGAAGCTTGAACACGCATTTCAAACTATCTTTCTAAGGTTGTTGTTAAACCCTTCCCTCTCTAATCAAAATGCTTCTTCTAATTGCCATAAATCGTCTATTTTACTGAGTAACACAATGTGCATTACACAGCATGTGACGTATGTATAATATTTATATGTATCATACATACATTACAAGTATCGTACTGTTGTGTAGCAAATTTAACGTAATTAATTTAATCACAGTAATCAAAATTTAATGTGTCGATTACTCTAAATCATAGCTACACAACATGTATCGGTTTTATTTAATTACTGTTTTATTATTGGTATATTTTAATTATTTCTTTTATTTGAATTTGCCCGAAAAGTTTATTTAGCGTCGTTCATTGTCTACTTAAGTTTTCAAAATTGTCGTACTCGCAATCTTCCTCAGACAATGGATCTAGTTGGAATTTCTAAGTAATAAACTCAGTTTTTCATGACAAAAATTAACTTAATCCTTTTGAGTTTAATATCTTTAGATGTTAAAAAAATAGATCTTCAATTTGAGATTGCTTTCGTTTTCCTAATTTTAATTAAAGTTAATTTATAGCTTTTAATTAACGGTTTTTTGCAATTGCCTTTGTGATTTCAACCTTGGTGGAGGAAATTTAGCTTTTCCGGTATAACGTTACTTTTTAGGCACTTAAGAGTAGTTTTATCTTCGACAAGGTCAATGGTTGCTAGATTCTCACGCTCTCCCTTCGCCGGGCGTGGCCTTGCTTGGCTTGTGTTGGAGAGTTGGGAGGTTTGTTGAAAATTCAAATACTGGCGGAGGTTTTACTGAGTGGAAGGTAGGTGTGTTAACTGGTTCTACTGCTTGGTGGAGCATGATTGACGCCAAGTTGGTAAACTCGTTCGTAACTTCAAAAGCGGGTGTTTTCGAAGCGAAGCGGCTCTTTTTCCATTTTTTTGTCTTCGTCTTTGTCGTTCTTCGTCTTTGTCTGCTACTTGTTGCGTGCTTATGCACGTAAAAGTTTGATACCTTTAAAAAAATGGCGGTGCTATGGGCCGCTGGAATGGTTGGGCCGAGCGCCCAAGTCTTCGATCCGAAGGTAATTTGCTTCGGATTAACGAATAATATTTACGTACTTACAGCCTAATTGACTTGCCTTAAATAGAATTTATCCTGCAAGAAAATTAAATTATCCTGCTTCTGAAAATTCTTCAAAAATTCAGTCCTATGACTCCACCAACAGTTTTGCTCCAGTTGCCTCTTTGGTCAAGTTAATCACCCTGCAAAGCCCTAGACTGCTTCACCTCTCCTCAGCGGTTTTTCTACAAGAAACGTGGGACGTTGTTCAGCGTTTCTCATGAGTTCGATGGTAAGCAGTTTATCGAACATTCTACGGGTTTCGTGTATTTTAGTCACGTGGTGAATACAAGTTCTAACTTAGCTGCCATTCTAGAGCGTTGCTCTCCTCGGACTATTAGCCATGGACCTAGTGGATTTGTTCGACCGCTTCGTCGCCCATCACCTTTTGAACATAAGTTATTTTTATTTTACCCCGGTTTACTGCTTTAAAATTTACAGTTTGCTGTTAACTTAGTCTGAGTTTCAAAATTATATTTAGGTGAAGAAGTTAAGAGAATTAATAAATAATTTGCTGTACTCTAATAATTTTAATTGAGTAGATTCTAAATAGAAGGTTAAGGATTGGATTTATTTAAAATTCTTACTACTTGAGAAATTCACCCTTTGGCAATGTAGTAGAAGACTGTTACTGTAACTAACAAATTATTTTTTTCTCATATTCCTTAAAATTTGTTAAGATTGTTTTTATTATTTTAATTTACCGGTAAAAATGTGTGTTATCTGTTTTCTGTGCAATAACATTTGATTTACATTCTTTCCGGTTATTGAGTATTAATATTGTAAGCGAAATGTTTATTTCTGTGCAATTATATTTTGAAAATTTCATCAGTTCCGGTTATTGTACTCGTAGTTTTCCAACCATCGTGAAAATTGTTTTGGTGCTTATAAAATGTTAAATTCTAAGGTTTGACACCCTGTAATCACTTAGTTTTGTGTGTATCTGAAGGTTAAATTGAATTAAATCTTGTTCATAGTATGAACCTTCTCAAATGCCCTGTGTAAAGAAAGAGATTGGTAGGGAACTACATTGAAACTGTAGTACGTTCTTTTTTTTTTTGGAAATTATTCATAGTTAATAATTTTTTTTATTGATGAAACAGATCTGGCATGCTAGAATCTATCATTTAATTTTAATGCAAATTTTTTTCATTGGATCAATAAATCTCTATATTTTTTTTAATTATATGAAGTGTTATGTCTTATTTAATGTATGCATGTGCATCACCAACTCACAGTATCTATTGTTGTTACGATCTGTTATCACAACGCAGTGTTTTTCAATGTCTAGTTAGTTAATTGATAGAAAATTTTTAAGTTTTTCCTTGTTATGTGTTTTTTCCAAAAAAAGGCCATAACAGTACTGAATTGCAAATCTTTGAGAAAGTCTGCATATATAATGAATATAAATATTATAATAGCTATTAATTAAATAAGTGCATTCCTAGCATTTTCAAAGTTGTTGAGCGTTTTAATATTATTGGAACAGAGTTCAGATGTATTCTGTAACATTCTGGGCTTACTAGAGTAAGGGTTAAAATTAGTTTCACACTAACTTATGGGAAATGGTATCCTGCACATCGATCGATCTGCAGATCAAATGCAGTTCTGGTTCGGATTACGCTCGTTACGCTTGGCACTACTAATGATTCCATTAAAGGACTTACAATAATACCTAAACTGCCGTTGGATTGAAAATGCTCATTGAAACATATCGAAGCCTTCATAAATTCTCTTATTTAAATTTAAACTGGGAACTACTTTTATATCAGTCCCCGGTTGGCGACAAATTTCTCGCCGAGAAACTCCACGACACGCCATTACTATCTAAATTTTTTGTTTACATTTCGGACTTTAAGCCTAAAATGTCTGCAAAAACGCGGTTTTCACATGTGCAAAAACCACGTTTTTACACACAATTTACGCTATAAGTCCGAAATAAAAACAAAAAATTTACATAGTAAAAGTGTGAAGTTTCTCACCAAAAATGTTTGACGAGAAACCATGTACACAGCGATCTGTTTTAACTTTAAAAAACATCAGAGAATTGCAGAATTCGTGGCACTGCACTGAAATAATCACATAGCTCTGACCTCGCTAAAATAAACTAAAATAACAATACATTTCCACAAAAATATACTTCTACCAGCACACCAGTGAACAAATCATTCATTATTAATAACATAATTCCCTTAAAAACCATGTACACAGCGATCTGTTTTAGCTTTAAAAAACATCAGAGAATTGCAGAATTCATGGCACTAAGCAGAAATCATGACATTCTGCAAACCTCCCTAAAATAAGCTAAAATAATAACAATAAATTTTTAAAAATATATACTGTAAGCATAAACACAAACCGTGAAGAAATAATTCATTAATAACACAATCATCTTAAATACAATATTCATAACATACATTACAAAATGCATTAACATTCCCTGAAATACACGAGAAAAAACTTAGCTTCACTTACCATTCAAAGTTCTTTCGGACTTATGACACGTCATGCTCGGCTTCAAAACTCCTCACCAGAAATGTTTGATGAGAAACCATGTAGAAAGCGAGTGGCTTTAACTTAAAAAAAAAGTCACAGAATTGCAAAATCCTAGGCCTTAACGCAACCTACGCTTTCCCCAAACATCGAAACTCCAAACGCAAAACAAAACCACGGCACCCACTCAACTTTCAACGTCAAAAGGGTTGCTATACCAAAAAAATCCCGCCAAAAACCATCGCGGAATACACAATCGCGCCAAAAACCAGCACAGAACACATATCGCCACATTTGGCGACCACATATATCCGGGGAGCAACCGGGGACTTATATCAGAGTAGAGCCTTAAACTGTACTGAAATAGAACAAGCAAATTTTGTTTTCTCTCATGTTTAATTTGGAAGGAATAGGATTAACCAAAAAGTCTGTCGTATAATTCAAAAAAGTATATTGTCATCTACACTTGAGACAGCTCTTCCTCTTTCAAGAATGTGATTTTAAACTGTTTCGGGTTCTTCGAACGAAAGATACTTGAAATAAATAACAATGAAATTTGTTATTTATTATTAAATGATTTTAGTTATGAGTTACGGTAAGGCATGAGCACAAGTCCTCTTGTTAACTTCCCAGAATTAATGTATTACATCCTCTCCCAACTGCCCAGGTTTGCTTTATGCACTCGGAGTACGTTTCACATTAGATATCACACATATTTTTGTTTCGGTTCCTAACTTGGATAGGCGAAAAATGTACATGTAAAAATTAGGGAAAATGCGGAAAAATAAAGATTAAATGCTTATAAATGCCAATAAAAACAGAAAATCTTAAATTGTCACTGAGCAAGGGGAAAGCAAAAACGAGAATTTTCCACGTGACCGTTACTGACCAAGTGTAGAAAAGCAATGTAATTGGATGTAACTAGATGCATTTACATCTGTTATAAAATTTGATTCCTTAGGAATAGTATTTATTCATTTCGTTTTCCGTTCTGTCATCGCATGTCATATAAAATTATTAGCTGCCAATTAAATTTTCAGTATTCATTTAATGATCAAATGACTCACGAAATTATCTTTCTTCACAACCACGACATTCAGACCATTCTGAGTGGTCGGTATGTTTGGTTGTAAAATAATTCGTGTTTTCTTAAAGCAGCTAAATGGTAAGTCTTGTTCAAATAAAAATAAACAAACAGATCTTCACCCAGAACTGAAATATATTAATAAGAACTCTGGTTTGGCAACTTGGTGGATAATAACTCTGATTGACATCTGCGCCATGTGTTTTTCAATACTATCCATTAGACAAATTTCAAATCCTTTCAATGAATATTTCTTTAACATAACCTCAAAGCTATTGTTTCTGAGAAAGAAAAGTTTAGTGATTATATATTTATGATCACATTCATTGAGAGCTCCAGAATATTATGGAATTAAAATTATGTAATTCTAAGATATATTGTTGAGATGTTGGCTAGAGGTGAGGAGAACTCAGTTCTGAAGGGGAGTTTGAGGGTTTGAACTCCTTAATTACAGTCTTATTGATGGATATGTGATAGGAGAAATTCGGAATCTGCTGGTATAAATGTTACGATAAATGTGATTACTCCGATGATTATATATAATAACTGGTAATTATGCATAATCACCACTAAATTTGGTGAATGTGATAAATTTTTGAAATTTATCAAATATACCGGTTTGTTTGCATAACTCCCAACGCGTAATGGCAAATGTGATGAAAGTCCCTATCTTTAATAAAGTCGTTCAGTTTGCGCAACTGTTTGGCTTCTATCAACACATTACAATCACGTGATTTCAGTATCCAAATTAATTAATATTATGGATACTAAGAAAGCAATCAGTAGTTTTCTGACGAAAAAGATATGGTGATTTATTAAGGAAAGTGAAAAATAGTAAAAACAAAAGTAGTGGAAAAAAACCGAAGATATCAAACACTAAAAAGACACGATGCAATGAAAGTAGGCAATGTTCATAAACGTATCTTTCTCTTAAGTAAAGACAGCTCCAATGTTAGATTTTACGTGCACTTTGAAGAACGTTTTACCATAATTCATGAGGTACACTTATTAATAGGCCATGCTGGTAGAAACAGGATGTTAAAATAACTTCAAAAAAACCACAAAAACATTACTACCGAAGAAGTGATGATTTACTTAAATTTGTGCGAAAGTTGTCAAAAAAATGTATCTAAGAAATGGCTTGTTTTTAGGCCAATGATCTTTCAAGAGATGAACTCAAGATACCAGTTGTACCTAATTGACAGGAAGTCGCAACCAGATAAGGAATTTAAGTTTATATTTGTCTATCACAACCACTTGACGAATTTCGTACAGTTGCGTGCCCTAAAAAGCAAACGTGCAAAAGTTCCTAATTCATATTTTTAAAATATTTGGCGCTTCCAATGGTCCTGAGTTTAGTAACAAAAATCATAGAAGAAGCTTTTGCAATGTGGCCGGATCTGAAAATTGTGCACGGAAAACCTCGGCACAGCCAGACACAAGGTTCGGTTGGATGTGGAAAGCAGGGTATTGAAAATATACTAAGTTCTTGGTTGGAAAGCAATCATACCAGTAAATGATCTGAAGGGTTACGTTTTGAGCAGATTATGAAACACAGAGCATTTCATGAAGGCATCAAGAAAGATTTCATGAAGGGTTCTCCTTATAAAGCAATGTTTGGGACGCCTGCAAAATTTGGCTTGAAAACGTAAATAGCTTCTTTCCCGAATGACTCTATCGAACATCTTAGAACTGAAGAAGAGCTTCAGGCATTAATCGAGACAGTAGATAATGCTTCCGAAAACACCAATAACGAAATAGTAAATGTTTCTATTATGGAGAATAATAAACTGTCTCAAAATGACTCTTCATCTGAAGTTAATTTTGAGATTCAGAAAGAGTATGAAGCAGCGGTCTCTCTAATCCAGACACATATTTTATGCAGACAAGAGCAAGTAAGAAAACATAGAAATCAGTGCTAAAAAGGTTTAGAATTACAAGCAAAGAAAATGTTGAAAGCGTCAAATCTTAAATTTCCTGCTGGTAAAGTTGGAGACAGTGAAACTACGAATACCAGACGTTGACAGAGCAAGAAGTGATCCACGAAATTTATTAGCGGTGATATTAAAAGTTCAAAATGAAGAGTTTTATCAGTTAGTAACGAAACAAGGAAGACTTTCACAGTTATATACCAGAAATCAATTCATAATTTGCGAAGAAAAATTTATTTTGCTTGACGATGTTCCACACCTAGCTATATCACTTCGAGAATGCGTTAGAAAGCCATCTCTTTCAGGAGGTGAGGGATATCAGCGATGGGTTTGCAAGGGACAATGCGAGTCTGATAAGTGTAAAAGTAAAAAATATGGCAAATGTCATAACAGTCTAATATGCTTAAATAGGTAATGCTTAAAATATTTAGTAATTTGTAGTAATAGCATTTAGCGTTTTTTGAAAAAAAAGTTTTTTTTTCTAGAATATGGACTTAGTTTGGTTTTATATGTAACTGCAGTTTTTTTTTTATGTGCAACTGTTTTGTACAAGTTCATGTAAATTGTATTTTTTCATTTCACAACACCTATCAGTCCCTTATTCAGATTCCTTTCAGGATAAATAAATGTATGTGACTTAAAATAACCATTTATTGTCTTTTTAATTGTAAAATATAAAGTATTGTAATTCGTGGTCTCTTACGCCATGGTGTTCAACAAAAAAGTATCTTTCTGAGCAGTAACTACTAATAAAAAACTGCACTTTACTCTACTGGCCCAATCATGATATTTATTCCATTTACCATTACGAGTTGGGAATTAAGCAAACAAACCGGTTAATTTGATAAGTTTTAAAAAAATTATCATATTTACCAAATTTAGTGGTAAATAGTCATAATTATCGGTTATTATACATGTCAACGTGAACCTCTAATATTATCTTTGTTTAACTAATGTAGAAAATTGCGTATGGCAACAATGGAGGTTGTTTACATTTTCGTTTAGAGCTCGTTCTTTTTATGAGAGAAATGGCTTCGAGTTGCATTTCATGTATATTTGATAATTAATGATTATTATCTTACGCCATTTTTATTTTTAAGTGTTGTTTTGAGATTATGAAACTACAGCTGTCACTTATTAGATCTGTAAATAACGTGTTTGTGTTATAACGAGATGTTTCACTGAATAAGTGTTTACACTCATTTCCAATACTAATTCTTCTAATGTTCGAAGGCAAAACGAGACATGATGGCGTCCGAGGACAAGACGCGGCTGCTTTTTACGAGTGAGTGAAAAGTATTTTTATATTTTGCTTTTATTCCATATTCATTACGGATATGTATTGAAAGATAGAAAACAACTTAGAAGGTACAACTTAGTATTTGTTTACTCCAGCATGTAATTCTTTTGATGAGGAAGAAATTAACCTGAATTATGATGAGAAAATTAATAAATTAAAGCTAATTGAAGAGAAATCTTTATTAATGATAGCATGTGAAGAGAAATATAAACAACTGTTGTATTCTGAAAATCTTCCGATTCCGAAATAGAGGAAGTGGTAGATGAGTCAAAAACATATATTGATCGCTGGAGATCTTTAATAAAGAAGCTAGAAACACTAGTGGATAAACAGTTATCTTCTAAGAATGAAAATTTGAATGTTATTTCGCAGCCCAACACTTTATTGCATTATCCAAAAATAAAATTACCTACTTTTGACGGTAGTGTAAGAAATTGGCTCTACTTTTGGGGGTAAATCAAAAAAATTGATGAGGACATTAATATTGATTCTCACGATAAATTTTCGTATTTATCTCAAGCAATGGAAAAATGCAGTCCTGCCGAAGAATTAATTAAGAGTTTTCCCCCAGGTAGTGATAGTTATGGAAAAGCTATAAAACAGCTAAAATGCGTTTTGAAAGAGAAGATTTATTAATTCAAGTACACGTTAGAGATTTATTAGCACTAGTTCTTCAAAAACAGAACTCTCCTAAAAATTCATTAAGAAAATTGTTTGATCAACTTGAGAGTAAACTCCGTTCACTTGAACTATTAAGGGTTACTAGGGAAAAGTATGCTGCCGTGTTATTTCCTCTATTTGAATCATCGTTACCTGAAGAAACTCTTTTTGCTTGGGAGCGCTATAGATCTGCTCATCGTAGAATTCGAGAAGTGAGTCCAGATGATTCAAATCAAAGTAAAACTATAATTGAGAAAAGTGATTTAGAGTGTATTTTGGAATTTTTACAAGACGAAGCTGAAGCTGAAGAAAGCATTTTTCTATCTTCTCGAAGTTTCAACACTTCAAAGTCAAAACCGGAAGTAAAATATAGTAATTTTTCCAATGAGAGAAAAAGGATCGATAAAAAAATTAGTGCGACAGATCTTCTAACTTCCTCTCAAGTATCAAAACAATGCATATTCTGTTCTAATTCACATTATTCTGGAGATTGTCTAAAAGCAAGAAATATACCTTTTAAGTCAGAAGGAGTCACTTGTTCAACAACCTTACAAACGTTTTTATGTTTAAAACCTGGATATTCAGTCAAGGACTGTAACTTTAAACCTGGTTGCTTGTGTTGTGGTAAAAACACCATATTCTTCTATGTAGGAAAATGCACCAAATAACAGTGCCCAAAAGTTGAAAGTTGCAAGTTGAAAAGAAAACTGAGATTAGTGCTGCAGTGGATCAAGCTCTTTCTAACTTACCTTCGACTCCAGACGTAATGCTGCAAACATTCAAAGTTATAATTAGATGTAATGGGAAAAACATATCGAAAGAACTATTATTGATACAGCTTCACAGCGATCGTATTTCTCACGAAGTACAGCTCAAGAAATGAATTATGAACCTCAGAATTGTGGATATTTGCAACACCCTTTATATGGAGGGAAAAATTCAGGGGTATGCAAACACGATGTATACACTTTGGATTTATCAAGTGAGCACGGGAATTATAATTGTAACTTTAAAGTTCTTAGTCAACAAATTATTTGCAAATCAGTGCCACCTATTGTCAACAAACTTTGTCTAAAGGAGTTAGCTGCTTATAATATAAATATTGTGGATGATTGTGAAGATCCTATTGAAATCTTTATAGGGGCTGATGTAGCTGGAAAACTCATGACAGGTGGTCATCGTGAGATACCGTTTGGTCTCGTAACCATAGAAACAAAACTTGAATGGTCAGTTATGGGACGAATGCCCAATACTTCGAAAAGCGAGTGTACCTCATCATTATTAGTTACGTCCCTCTTGTCTACAGTGGAGACGGTAACAGATTTATGGACCTTGGATACACTTGGCATTACTGACCCACCAGTCAAGAAAAGCCAGATGGAACTGCAAGAAGCTTCTCGATTCCTTTTCCTAAATACAGTCCACGCAGTAGATAATCGTTTTGAGGTTGATTTGCCCGGGGTGGAAGATCATCCGCCACTGCCAGGTTATTTTGATTTAGCCGAGAGGAGACTGAACAAAGCTGTTACACGTCTTAAACCGAAGTCCAATTAGGAAGCTTATGAAAATGTTTCTAAGGCATGGCTAGAAGAGGGAGTAATTGTAGAAGTTTCTAAAAACGATCAAGGGCAAGTTCTTTACCTTCCTCATCGAGAAGTTATCAAAGAGAATAGTACTACAAAACTCCGACCGGTGTTCGATTCTTCGTTCAGAGTAAAGGGGTTTCCTAGTCTTAATGACTGCTTAGAATAAAGTCCGAATCTAATAGAGCAGATTCCGAGTACTTTAACACGATTTCGAAAAGAGGAGGTAGGTGTTATTGCTGATATAGGAAGAGCCTTTCTACAAATAAGTGTTTCACTCATCGATAGAGATTTTTTGAGGTTCTTATAGCTTGATAGTGATGATCAGCTGAAGGACTATAGGCACTGTCGTGTAGTTTTTAGTGTAACAAGCAGCCCTTTTCTTCTAAACTCTACTATTCAGCTTCATTTACAAACTATTTTAGAGAATTTAGAAAATGGTGAATCTTCATATCCAAAAAGTATAATTCAAAAACTTATGCATAGTTTCTATGTTGACAACTGCGTCAGTTGTATCAAAACTGAAAACGAACTCGATCTTTTTATGAATATATCAACTGAAGTAAAGGCTGAGAGAAAATTTGAGCGTAGAGGGTGGGAGTTCAATAATATTAATGATGATGCTTCTGGCTGATGCGAATGTGCTCGGTTTAATATGAAATAAACAATCTGACACTCTACGAATAAATACTGCTAATATAAAAAGTTATGTTTTGAAAAAGTAACTAAGCGGTTAATCTTAGCTACAGCTTATAAATTGTTTCATCCTCTTGGTATATGTTGTCCTGTCATCCTTATCCCTAAATTATTGCTTCAAGAACCATGAAAGCAGAAGATAATATGGGATGAAGAAGTTGGTACCTGTAACGAGAAATGCATTTTAAAAATACCTGAGAGACATTGACTATCTAGAAAACCCCATTTTCCCAGATATTTTGGTTCAAGGAATACAAGAGAAAATACTTCAGTACATATTTTCTGGGATGCCAGTAAGCATGCTTACGCCGTGGCCGCTTTTATCCGAGTAAAAACTTTTGATTCTGTTAAAGTACAGCTGATACAAGTCAGAAGTAGAGTTGCACCAACTGGAAAAGAAGAAACTGCTATCGCGAGATTGGAATTACTTGCAGCTACTATAGCATCACGACTTTCGTCCTCAATTTTATCTGAGATACAGGGTGAAGACGTTTACTTCTGGACCGAATCTTCCACTGTTTTAGCTTGGATAACGAGAGAAGAAGCCTGAAATGTCTTTGTCCAGAATAGAGTGAAAGAAATAAGAAGATTAACAAAGAAAATTCATGCATGAATCCGGATGATATCCGAAGTAGAGGTTGTTCAGCACTAAATTTACTGAAATCTAACTGGTGGCTAGCAAGTTGCAAGTAACAATCTAACAAGTTGCTTCTACTTTCCTGAAGAAGATTGGCCAAAAGGTAACTTAAATTTAGATGAGAGTGAGATTTTTAGATAAAAGAAAAATACATAGTTTCATCTGTAACAAAACGTTCAGCTTCTCCATGCTTGGTTGCTAAGAGAGATTGGTATTAGAGATATTTTTCCAAGTACAAAAAGATGGTTAATCTGATCCTGGATCCTAAGATTCGCCTACTATTGCCGATCTGAACAAATTGAAAAAAAACATGGAAACGTTGATTCTGGTGAAATTTGTGAGGCTGAGAAGTTATTGATTAAAATGGTTCAAGAACACTGTTTTGTGAATAAAAAGACGAGAAATTAAAAACTTTAGGAGTATTCAAGGATGAAAGTGAAATCCTTAGACTGAAAACTTAACTTTCGTGAGGATGCAGAAGAATTTAAAATGCCAGCTGTTCTTCCATCTAATCATGAGGTTGTCAAGAGATTAGTGCTAAATATCACGAAAAAATGTACACGCTGGTAAGCAAATTTTGATAAATATTCTACGAGGGAGATTTTGGATTCTGAACTCTCGTAAAACTTTGAAATCTCTCATTAATCAATGCAGAATGTGTAGGAGATTTTCTGCAAAAGTCCTAGAAACTTGTACCGCATCTCTTCCAGAAGACAGACTACAAGAAGAAGCTGTATTCGAAATCTGTGGTGTGGACCTCGCTGAACCAGTGATCATGACAGGAAACACGAAATCTTGGATCTGTTTATTCACTTGCGCTGTTTGCAGGGCAGTCCATTTAGAGTTCGTTGAATCGATGTCTACCGACAATTTTTTACTAGCTCTTAGGAGATTTACAGCTCTTAGAGAACGGAGTAGAATCATATACTGTGATAACGGAACTAATTTTGTTGCCGCTTCAAATGTACTGCGAGATCTAAACTGTAAGCAAATCACTTATGACACTACTATACTACCAATTCAATGGAAGTTCAACCCGTCAAGTGCCTTCTGGTGGGAGAGATTGGTACGTATTCTTAAGAAATTACTAAGACGAGTGCTAGGAAGAGCCTCCTTAACTTCTGAAGAAATGACCACGATTCTCTGCGATTGTGAAGCAGTGATTAATTCCCGTCTATTGACATACGTAAATGAAAATGATGCTAATTTAATGCCTTCAAGTCCCTCTCTATTTCTGCAAGACATTAAAAAAATTTGTGTTCCAGATCTTGATCTGATTGGGCACAAAAGTCTTAATAAGCGGGTTAAATATAGAGAAAACCTGCAAAGAGATTTAAGGAGCAGGTTTAGGTCTGAATATCTAGGAGCACTCTTTCAGAAATCAGGAAACAGAAAATCTGTGAAAGCGAATATTGGTGATGTTGTATTGATGTAAGCCAATCAATTAGCCATTAGGCAAAATAATTCAGATCCTTCCAGCGAAAGACGGAATTACAATACTTGTTAAGCTTAAAACAAGTTATGGACAATTGCTAAGACCAATTCAAAGATTGTACCCACTTGAAATATCCAATAATGATCCCATTATTGAGAAACTTTCAACCGAGAAGGTGGGAGACGAAACTTGTGAGAATTTTGCTTCTGATGACCGTGTGCATACCTGAACATAGATTCAAAGGACTAGAACAGGTCGTACAATTAAAGTACCTAAGAGCCTGGACTCATGAACTACGCATAATTTTTCTTTTTTAACTTATGAACAATTTGTTATTTTCTTTTGTAAGTTAAATTTTTAAGGAAAAAAGTTACCTTAGATGGGAGGATGTCAAGTTGAGCCTCTACCGAATATTATCTTTGTTTAACTAATTTAGAAAATTACGTATGGCAACAGGTGGAGGTTATTTACATTTTCGTTTTGAACTCGTTCTATTTATGAGATAAATGTCTTCGAGTTGCATTTCATATGCATTTGATAATTAATGAGTATTATCTTACACCATTTATACTTTTAAGTGTTGTTTTCAGATGATGAAACTACAGCTGTCACTTATTAGATTTGTAAATAAACTGTTTGAGTTGTTACGAGATGTTTCATTGAATAACTGTTTACACTAATTTCCAATACTAATTCTTATGATGTTCGTAGTCAAAACGAGACAATATATAATCACCAGTTTATTACTTTTACCTTAATATAGATAATAATTAAAAAATCCTTCATTTGTGAAACAATAATCTTTATTTCTGCTATCCGAATTTTGTTTTTGAAATACTTGATTTCTTTTTGAAAATATGCTAGATTATTTACAAAAGTATGCATACAAAATAAATAGAGAAATAAATTCTAGAAAAATATGCATACCAAAAACAGAAATAGAAAAATATTGCTATTACTATATATAAACAAGTCATTTTTGTAAGGTGCCATTTAACACATTCATGACTCAAAAATATTCTGTGCAATTTGTATTCATTTGTAAATAAACTTGCGTAAATGGTGTGACAATATAGTTGTAATCTAGATAGAAGGGGAATCTAATACAAATACACATAAATACTAAGAATTATGTATAATAAATAGAACTTAAATCTTTGCTTTGTATTCAAAAACATTTCCAATGTAAACCAAGTTTAAGTTAATTTAGTCCAGTGTTTTCTATTAAATAAAAGAAACGAATAAAGTTCAAATATTTATTTAGAGAATAAAGCATTAGAGTTGTTACATAAAAAGTTACCTAACTATAAACAAAATATACCTTTATTTATAAGAACATACCTTTATTTTCTTGACAAAGTTTAGACAGAAAATCAAATAGGATAAGATGGGCCCCCTTTCTTGAACTTGACAAATTTTAATTTATACTTTTCTGCAAAACATAGTTAAAATAAATTAGATTTCATTAACATAAATAAAAAATCCGGTTTACACCGGGCAAGCTAAAATAATCAAAACCATTTATAATTTACGCCACAATAAATTTAGGAACTTACGAAGGAACAGAATTAGCATTAATATTAAGAACTTTGGATTGTTCAACATGTAGCAGGTACGAAAAGTTGAGTAAACAAAACATAATACGTGACCAGGCTAAATAGTTTTAGGTGACGATTTTACAGAGGGGTAGCAAAATTTCCAGGTTACGGTTTCTCAACGGGGAACACCATCTTCCTTCCAGCACCATTGCTAGTGTGAAACGGCATATCTACGAAAATAGAAAAAAAAAGGGAAAAAGTAACGAATAAATAAGATTTCATCGAAGAATTAGTGAGTGTTCGAGGCAGGCTCTCATTTGTCACTCTGAACAGTCTATCTCTTTTTGGTTCGTCTGGAGGGTCCAATGTTTTCAAGATTCTGTATGGCATCCTCCGCTTTCAAATTTATACGTGCCGTTCTAGATGTGTGGGGAAGTGGGTCCATCTCCAGCTGCAGCTTCTGGGAATCCCCGTGCAGACGGTTTTCTTCACTTGGTTGCAAACTTGAACTTGGCAAAGAACGAGGATGAACGGTCGCCCTATTCCAACAACTCTCTGAGCGGCGAACCTGTGTTTCTCCGGGAAAGTGGGTCTTCCGGCTTCCAGAATTTGGCTAACATCATGCAATTTTCAATGTAACACTTTCAAGGATACCCTGAGAGGTCAACCAGCCCTTTGTTAAAAAGACGAAATAAACAAAATGCGTCCCTCTTGCCTTGCCAGCCGCTAATAGGTTGTCAATCTAACACAGGACTACTTTGAATGGCCAAAATTCCCAACCCTCGCAAGTGCACCCGATAATAGATTTACATGCAGAAGAACCCAGCTGCAGAAAGGTGCAGAATATGCAAATGAGCACATGTGACAAAGCGTTTGACTACGACAAAGTCGCTTTCAAATGAAAGGACGCTGTTTATCAGTCATAAGAAAATAGCTTTTAAAATTCTGGAAGTAGGAATGTTTTCCGTTACATCAGCGTGTTGAAAAAAAAATAGTGTTAACAAATAGAATC
The DNA here is from genome assembly GCA_000611955.2 of Stegodyphus mimosarum. Taxonomy (NCBI): domain Eukaryota; kingdom Metazoa; phylum Arthropoda; class Arachnida; order Araneae; family Eresidae; genus Stegodyphus; species Stegodyphus mimosarum. The sequence goes on along the minus strand of KK119230.1, from coordinate 35,680 downwards.
GAAATTAAATTCCATTGCATCACTCTTTTATTACAATTAATCACATTCTATGTACTGAATATTACATCTAATACTTGAAGTTTAAATTCCGTCACATACCTATGTTTTCATTACAACTGTCAAAATACTATAGCTACACAATTATTCAGAAAAGACTTCCATTTCTAAAAATTAAGTTTCTTCATTGTATCAGTCTAAGTTATCAACCTAAGTCAGAAAATATGGATTTATAACTTTATCAGAAAGAGGGGTAAAAATCAAACGGGTAGAAAAAAACTAAATAAACTTACATACCAAATTAATGTAACAAACTTTAAAATTTAAAAGTTAAATAACCTTAACTGCCAAACCAAAACAACCTCAAACAAAACAGAAAATCAAACCAACTTAAACTAAATTTAGGTTTACTGAGCAAAACGTTAAAATCAAGCAAAAAAAAAGGATTATAATGTTAACATTATCAACTTAAATTTAAAGTTAACAATTACAGCTTAAAAAATTACTTACAGCAAATGCTTTAAACTGAACAAGCAAAATCAAATTAAGAAAATTAAATGACTGAAAATCAAAATTAGGAATGAATATTACATAACAATATAACAATATGCATACAAAATAAATAAACAAATAAGTAACGGATTAAAACAGAAATACTGTAAAGACCTTATTTTATTCTAACCAATTATTTTTTAGTTTAAAGAAACTTTCCTTTCCCTTCTGATTTCAATTTCCTGCCAGAATGCAAATTTAATGACGTGTATGCAAATCTCAGTGAGTTGAAAACAGGACTTAAAGCAGCAGTATAAGAGTTCGCGGTAGGAGAGTTAGTTCTAAGTTTATGCCGCGTGGTTGATATTGCAACCTCTTAGCTGCATAGTTGGTGCTAGCCACGTGCTTTAAAGATTGTATTAATATTCTAAATTCGGTTTTGCCGTGTGTGGTTTAGATAAAGAAGGAGCCAGTTGTGTAGCCAAACTTACTTCATTGTGATTGTACATTTTATTTTTTCTGGTTAAGTTACTTGGCCACAAGTAGTGCTTAAATTGTGAGCACCGAGTGAGTGAGTTTATTTAGTTAAAATGAAAAGGTTATTATAACCTTCTTCTGCAGTTATCTCTTCTTTCAAGACCTAGCGAGAATTCACTACCAGTAGGGCCTCACCAGTTGATGATCCAGAAACACACTAGAAGACTTTAGGTTAGACTTAATATTAGGTTCAAAATTATTTATAAATATTCCATATTCTCAATTAACTCTTTAGGATCAGTAGAGGTTCGGTCAGTTCCTCTTAAGCATCTGAAACTCCGGTACATACGAATTTTTATTGGAATGGATTTCCTTCCCCCATGCCAAGTAGCGTGCTACGGGGTTAACAATAACAAGCGATTACCACTCTCTTGTAGATCTCTGTGCAATTTCTCCTTAGGACAGGATTGCAACTGCGAACATCAATAGTTAATATCGATGCTAAACAAAGGAATGAAAATGTGTATTCCAAAAAGAGAGCTACTTTTAGTAACTTCAAAAGAATGCTTGCAATGTTATTTAAGAAATCTCGAAATAAATAACTCATGCACAAACGTGATGGGGGATGCACCAGGTAGGAAAGGGACTCAGACGTTTAGGTGACTTGCCGAAGACGAATGCAAGAGCATTTCGGAAAACTTCGCTGTTAAATGTAATAAATTAAATATGTGAAAAAGAAATTAATATTTTAGAATCATCTAAGTTCTTTTAGTGTTAACATTTTATTTTAAAGCAGTAAATATTTCAGATTTTTTATATTATTATATCTCCAAAAATTTCTCCAATCTATATCGTAAGTAGAAAAATAATAAACGCAGGCTTTTAAATAAAACCGTAAAATGTATCGATGCTTTTTACTTCCTGTACAAAGTGAAAAAAGTGTTGTAATCGCGAAAAATTTCAGTTACTATATTTCAGTGGAAATATCCATTTTGACCGCTCCCAGATGAACTTTGAATATTTTTTGTGATATTTGTATTCACGGAGAGAATAAAAGACTCTTTTCTCCCAAACGGATTATGAATAAGATTTAAAATGATTTCAAATGGTCTTCTTTCGTGAGCTCTCTACGCACTTATGAAAGTGTGCATATATCTAGCATAACTCAAAAACGATTAGCCGTAGAACACTAAAATTTTATAAATAGGAGTGCTATAACGCTTAATTGTGTATGTCCCTTTTTCACTCTAATCGGTATCCCCAGAAGTATACATATATCTATCCAGCCCTTATCTGGCCTTTATTTTCGGAATCGTTGATAGAAGTCATATACTTCCAGTTGCAGAAATGTTTTAAATGACAAAAATATTCTGTTTTGGCAATGTCAAATAAAAACATGTGGGGCAATAATGAAATCTAACTTTTATTGCTGTCTTCTGCTTGCTAAATTTATATTTGGGAAGGTTTCATACTCGTTACGAAAAAATAAAATTATATGAAGTTTGACTCCAGTACGACGAAAATTGACCAGGATATTTAATTTCAAAATTATCAAGTTGCCATGAGGGATTGGCTAATTACATTATAAAAATTCGAGGAAATAAGTTTAAATGATGATCAGCAAAAGTGTGTGTAATTTAATATGTCGTATAGGAAGTCATGTGATGTCCACATAAGATATTTTTAATTATGAAAATTTTTACATTGCAGTCTATTATAGACCACAAAAATGTTTAGATTTCTAATGTCGTCAATCAGAAGTTTTGTTTCTATAAACATGCCTATAGATATACATGAAATATTTTTAAAATGAGAACTGTCAAGTCTAAACATCAACGTGTGCATATTCTACGTAATAATCATATTTAATGGAGAGACTAGTGCATTTTTTCTTCGACCTGTAATATATAATATTTTAATTTCGAATGTCTCATGGCATTGGGAATGGCTTCACAAAAGTTAAGCTACTGGCTCATGTATTTTTGAAACAAGAAAACTGAAGCATAATTTCTTTGAAGGCTAAAGATAAAGATTGATTGGAATTAGGGTCATTAACTAGAACAGAAAGATTTTTTTGAATGTGAAACGCCTCTAGAAAACCTAATTCAGCAATGGAAGATGTTTTTTGAATAATTTTACCTGCAGAAAAATTGAAAGTATGATTTTCGGACAAACAATGCTGGACAACAAAGGGCTGCTGTGTTTCGGTTTTCCTAACGTATGCCTCATGTTCCTTAACGTGAAATTTTTAGGCCCTGTTAGTTTGGCAAATGTAAATTAAACCACACTGAGAAGGAATCTTATAAATACCTCGGGAATTCATAACCGGAATGGGAATCTGAAGTATGGAACTCGGAATTTTATTGATAGGAGAATAAGCGATCAGACAGTTAATTTCCTATAAAATACGTGCAATTTTACAGGTAATTAATGAAAGAAAGGAATGACAACAGAATTCTTATAATCTCCTAAAACAAGAGTGCGCCTTTCGGTGTGTTGAGATGAGAATTTTTTAACTGCTTACTTAATAACGCTGGAAAAAAAGCCCCTGTCAACAGCTCCTGCTTTTAAATAATTTAGTTCTTGATCAAGAGTCAGAGTTTGGAGGAGAAAACCTGAAGTGCACGGAAAACAAAGGAATAAAATAAAGCTAAGTTTTGTTTAGTCGCATGACAAGATTTGAAGTGAACCTTCAACAGTCAAACTGATGAAGGTTTACGGTAAACCGTATTGTTACATGTGACCAAAATGTCGAGGAACGGAAGAGAATTCCATGTCTCAAGCTCTAACGTGAACTGAATAGGAGGATCAATGGAATTCACTATTGAAAAAACTTTATTTAAATCATCTTTATTACCGTCAAACAGGATAAAAGTATAATCTACGTAGCGGAACCATACCGGGAAGTTTAAAGTTTCAAATAATTTTGATTCATAATAATGCAGGTAGATATTATCCAGAATGGGTCTAAGAGGGCTTCCCATAGCTAATCCCTCAGTTTGCTTCTAATACTTATTTTGGGAAACAAAATCAGTTTGTTTGAGACAGAGTTGAATGAGGGAAATTACCTCATCAATTTCGATTCAGGAGAAATGAAATTCACGAAGTCTGGTTTCTAGACATATTAATGCACCCTCCATTGGAACATTGGTGAATAATGATTTTACAACAACAGAAACCATGAGTAAATTTCTAGGGGAAATGCTTTTAACTTTTTTTTCAAACTCTACTGAATATTTTATGGTGTGAATGTTATTGCATAATAGAGTTGAAAATATGGAACCTAAATATTTAGTTAACGGGTACGAGGCAGTGCCTAAATTTTAAAATAGGGCGGAAAGGCATACTACTTTTATGGATTTTGGAAAGTGCATATAATCTGGCAACAATTCACAACAGATGGGAGAAGAGACCGTTTTAAATTGGTCGAAAGGATTTGTGAAGAAGTTTCGTTGTTTGACTTCGAAATTAATATTTGTTCGGCGTGTTATTTTACCTCACCTTAATATAATATATTATTTATATTACTTTATTATTTATTACTTTATTTGTTTGTGTGGAACAACTAAATGGAAATAAACTAAACTATGAAACTTTTTGTAAGTTTACCACAGTAACTAATGGCAGATGTCTTAAGATAAGATGAGATTGCAGTAGCAAAGCAAATCTACGCATAAAATGAAGTCGGAGAAGTAAATAACTAACTTCTCAATACTTACTGAGCTTTGTAAAAAACTTCGGTAACGCTATCCCTACTCTACGGAGGACTTACACAGCAAAACAGCAGAATAACGGAAAAGCAGAAGGCTTACTCAGAACAGAAGCAGAAGGTTTACGACTTATCACAGCTAAAACTAGGATGTAATGTTTACCGTGATTTCCAATTAGCTCAGACGGAATATTGGTTAGGGAAACCTACTGCGGCCGAAGGGCCCGGCTTTGAATAAATGTATAGTGCCCATGCGGCATGGGGAAACAGTAAATATTCGGTGAACTAAAAGTCCTCTCGGAGAGGTTGCTGTGGGAGAAGGGGAGTGGGAGTTCCTTGGACCCGTCCCTCCCCAGGGTTGCTCTCCATCAAAATTAGGGGCAGAACTCAGCTAAGTCGTACCGTCCCCTGTATGGTGCTCAAGGCTCATGCCAAGGACAGGCGCAATCTTGCATCCCTTGCCAAGATGAATTTCGTGGACATATTCTGATGTTGCCGCCAGACAAGTTAGATAAGTCACAATAACCAATCAGCTCACGCTAAGGCTATATTCCAATTTTAACTGTGCAATGTCCTTCGCCCTAAAATTTGCTTACGCATCTGGTCCGAGCAGTATCGTGACTAAACAAGCAAGATAGCATAGAAATTAATGAGAAAAACTGAAATCATAAATTTCACAAACGAATTTTAATGAATTTATAATAAATGGTAACATACTACTGTTATAATTTACAGTAACAGATACATGAAAGATGTATAAAAGCATGATTTTAGTTAGTGAGGCAGTATATTTAGTGTTATCTTTTTCACACTGCTAAAGATTCATTACAAAAAAATAATTTCACTTATTATTTATATTATCTTGATGTCCAAGAGACATCTGAAAATGTTTCTCATTTTCTTTATTATAACTGTACTTTTCTTATATAGATGCTGTATACAACTGTTGTTTTCCAGATCTCCTTTCCGTAAATAATTTTCAAGTAGCAGCATGAAATCATTTTAGTTATTAAAGTAAGCTCATTTGTTTATTCAGGATTTTCAAACAAATAGCTGTTAGTTCCGAAAATTTCTTTTTAATGTCGTCATCTACCATTACTTTAATGAGCGAATAAATATATATTATAAAATAGTATATTGCAAACCAGTTCTACATGAATGCATATTTATGCTATTATACAAAAACTGAATGATGTCATTTACTGATATTTTTATGCATGAACATCTGCTTTGCCGAAATAATTAAATGTATCGTTTAGATAACCACAGAACATACTAAAAATCATTCGAAAAGTAAATCGAGAATTGTGCAAGTATAAAAGTAAATAACACAAAACTTGTGAATCTCAGTTTTTGATTTCCCGATAGATGTAAGATTTAACTTTACTTTGAGGAAACAAGAAAAAGCTTTCTTACTACGAGAATAGAATTTCAAATAGAAGCCCACGCAGTGATCTTTCGAAAGAATAGAAGATGGAAGAAAATTTAAGAAAAAAGGCTTACAAACTTTTGTCTGGGAATGGCGGTATATTTTTAAAAGTTTTAAAAAAGAAACTGTTCAACGTTTGAAGTTAAAAAAACTTGCTTCTGTCATAGGGTGGTGCTGAAAGAGTAAATCATGCGCAGACCTTCTTAGTTATTATTGTGCAGCAACGGAAAACACATCTACAGAAAAATAAACTAGTCATTATTAACTTCTTAAATCTATATTTAATAGTGGCTTTTACGGTGCAGTCAAGTGCAACATTTCACTTATTAGAAGATTCATGTTATTTTTGTACGTGGTTAATAACAACAATTTCATGCATTATAAAATCTTCTTTAAAGCCAAAAAAATAAAGTTTTCTAGAAATGCTTTGAAAAAAAAATTATTTTATTCATTTTTCTGCAGAAACTTAATCCCACTGAAGCATTTAACAATGGCAAAAAGGTGAGAAACATCATCATATAAAATCTATTTATTTGAAAAAAAAAGTAACATAATTAATAATATCTCTTATTTAAAAATCTCTCAAAATATATTTAGATTCTGGAATTTTCGTTTTCAAATTCTTAAACTAGGGTATATTAGTTTTCTGAAATAATAATTTACGCCAGCAAAACACTTTTATCTATTTCTCACCAGCGTCTTGTACAACCTCAATGCGCCATTTTCGCAAGCACACTCTTTTGCAATCTGCTTATTTCATTCCTCCTTGATCTGCCTTTATTTTTACCACATATTAATATATATAAGTTGAGAGAGATACATAGGCTGATTAAAAATATGACCTCATGTCATATATATAACGTATTTCCTCGCGTATTTTCTTCCCTTGTATTTAGCATCAGATTCTGAAAATTTTAAATCTATTCGCTTAATTTTCCCCTTTCTCATTGAGTTTTAGGGAATGAGTTCCAGATAAATTTTAAAATGGATTTCTCTGTAATGAATGTTTTTGTCTTACTAACAGAGATAAACCCTCGCATTCTGCCTCAGAATGTAAGCCAAAACTTTTCTAACTATTGAAGTTTATGCCAGCCTAATACAAGAACCGACCAGTTACAGAGAAGCAAACATAAACTAACGTTCAGTCTACTGTTTTACTGAAAGATATACTACTGCGATAGTTACTAGTATTTGATTCAAGACTACTTTTCATTTGTTGTGTTTTATTAAACGAGGCCACATTTTTGTAGAAAATGATTGGAGTAATTGGTTGTATGTTAATTAATTCGATAAATCTATATTGTTGCGTTTGTACGGGTTCGTGGATTTAGGGTGATTAACGCCAACACTTGATGAAAATGAAAACACAATTTATTAGTCAGTTTTACTCAGGACAACTGCAAAAACACGTGTACAGCCCCGAAAAACTACGACAAACACACGCTGAAACAATCCGCAACACATGCTTTAGGTTATCAGGCTATAACGGTGAAGATAGCTTTGCGGCAAAGCGCTAGAGTACAACTCCCGATTCGGTTCGGTCGTTCTCGGAACTCAAAGTACTCTCGAGACTCTCCACGCTACAACTCGCGATGCGCTCTACCATCAACTTAACACTAAACTGACGATATTCACTAGAGTGCTACTCCGCGTACAGGCAGCATTTATATAGCTTTTGGCCTGGCTTCGAGAACATTTTGGGCCAAATCTGTAAGGATTTTTCCTAGAATGTTTTCCATCTGTCTAAGGCATATCGCAAATTTTACCTCCAAATGGGCGAACTCGCTCCAAATATGGGAACCCTGTCTTACTGTGACATTCTCTAGCAACCCTAAAACCGTCTTGCGGGGAAGCTGTTTTACCGCGGTTAGATATTTCATAAGAGTATTAATGCTGAGCTCAGATGAAGTTCATAAAAAATGTTTTTCTACAAATGAAATCTTGAGGAATTAATATCTTCCATATTAAAGCCGTTATCACTAATTACTTAATATTTAATATGAGCTATATTTCTATATTACCAAGATGCAATCCCTAATGCGTGAAATAAAATTAGTTTTCACAAATGGTAAAGTTGCTGGAAATCTATCTAGGGAACAAATAAATCTGATTTTAAAATTTAGTCGCTGAAAATCTGGAACTGAGACTTACAAGGATGTTTAATTTCACACTTTATTTAAATTTATGATATATTTTGTAGCTTTGTATAAAAACAAACAATGTTTACGAGGAATTTCTTTTTCTTTTACACGTATATTAAATTCAGAAACATTTATTGTTTCGACAATAAAATTGCTCATTTTTTTCACTTACTCACTTTTCACAGATATAGCAGTGTTGGGAGAGCAACCTAAAGCGAAATTAATAAATATGGTTTATAAATTTTCTGGTATTTGCTAATTTAATTTTAAGAATTTGCTGTTATAAATCGTTCTTCAAACCATTTATGTACAAAGAGAAATAAAAAATTACATATATAGTGCGCAGCAACGTTTCGAAAATTGAAGTATATTATTAAAGCAAATTTCCATGTTATTAGATGGAGCCCGATGGTGACCGAGTGAATAAATGTAACAGAACACTGGCGGAGTTTGCTGCCTGGCAGATTGAATGGCTTTATACTATTATATAATATGAAAGCAAGTTTGCTTGTAAATTAGCTAGCCAAATCATTTCTTGATATTGTTAATTGAAGTTTTATATTCTTTGTGATTAATAGCTCTGTAAAGTGTTAATAATTAGAAATGTTCATAATTTTGATGAACTAATACATAAGATAAGTCATTATTTGGAAACTATCATTTTTTGTCAATATTATTTCTTATCAGCTTACATTTTACAATATATTACTGTTTTGATAAAGAACACATTTAATAATAAATTGTTCTTATTTTATGAACACTATTATATATCCCTTTCAGAAAATGCAAGTAAAGAACTATTTCAAATGTCAGTTCAATACGAATCCAAAAGTCTAGAAAGTCATTCTTTTACAGAATTTATTATAACCCCTTCCAAGCATAAATCATGTGTATTATTTCTATAATAAAATCTATCTTGAAATATGATACCGCGAGGAATTATGTTTAAATCTTTTATTTAACTGTATTATTTGTTTGTTGGATGAAATTTGAATTTAATTTTTAACCCCCTTCTACCGCCTGCATTTTCCGGAATTTTTCACATATTTTTAAAATTACAATAAAATATTTAATATGGATATTCTCAAAATTTGAAAATTTATTCATCTACCGAGAGATGAATTATTCTCGAATATCCTTAGTTTAAACGTCAAACTATTCAACACAAATTTTCGATTTCTGCTGTAGGGGTGGATAAAAAAAATAATGTTCCGAATTAAAAATTTTCGGAATTTCTGAAATAATTTGTCAAATTGCGAAAGTGTTTGAAAAAAAAATTTAGCTATTGCACAGTTTCTAGCAACATTCTACTTTTTAATAGAAAAGATTTAATTATTCATTATTGACAGTCTCGGAAGAATAATATAATATTTCAAATTAATCAGAAATTTAAGTTTTGAATGTAATATTTGTCATGGCATAGATTAGCAAGCATTAAGGGAAAATATGACATCTATTATCCCAGGTAAAAAATAATAATTTTCTTGCATTTCAAAGGGCTTATTTTCTTTATTATATTTTCCGCATTTTATTGATTAACAGTTTAAAATCTACATGCATAAAGAAGAGTGTTCGTTTGTTTCCATTTCATGCAAATCTGCGGTTGTATTTCTATCTTGATGCAATTTGGCCCATTGGCCCATGGCTTCAAAGCATTCATTGTCTACATAAGATTTAGAAATACCACTCTATAGGGTTCACTGTGCACGTTTGATGAAATTTTGATTAAAAGCTTTGTGTTTTAACAGTGATTAAAATGCTTTGTGCTTCCACTCTCCAAAGAGTAATATATTTATGTTTCAAATTCATTCAAAAAGCTCAGTTATATAAAAGAAATATGTTGCCCTTCGACCAAACGTCTTTCGAATTTAATTAAAAAACTCAAAGATTTAAAAGAAATGTATTTCGCCTCCCCGAATTAAAGTATTTCATAATCTTTCACGCGTCTTCATGTTATTGTTCAGCGAAGAAGAAGGTATTTATTTTTGTTTCAAATTTATTCTCTTAATAATTAGCAAACTTAGCGATTTAAAAGCAATATGAGGAAATTTTGCAAACTTCCAAAATCAGAACATGGTCACTGCCCATTGACGAAAAACCACACTACGGTGTCCACATTCAGATTGTTTATAGTAAATCACAAAATCTTTAAAAATATCATAGCTCTAGAGTTCCTAATAATATGCATTGCCATACATTTTATATTCGTTGCATTATTCGTACTTGCTGTACTATTTTTTGAAAAACAGAAGGTTGTTGCAACCAAATATCATCGCAATGTGTTATTTCTTTAGAATTAATACATAGCGATAATATTTGGTGGCAGCATCCTTTTATTTGCAAAGTGACTCGATGCAAGAATAAAACGGACAAAACTGAGGATTAAAACTACTAGATCATTTGCGTTAATATAAACCAAAATTTGTCTAACTAGATACCAATTCTATACGTACTAATCGAAACGCAATCTCAGAAACAAAAACAGTATTGTTCAGAAAACCTCCGTATCTAAAAGATAACAACTACGGAAAACAGTATACAAAATATATCTTCTGTGAACTATTATGCGCATCGCAACATGCTGAGAGCAGGTTCGTCCAACCACATCTTTTAATTTCACCAGCTGTTTCATCAATGCTTCGTGGATAGAATTTGATATGAGTTGGTCGTCAAAGCTGAAAGTCAACTTTTGAGGTATTGTAGGCTACGACCGGAATGATTTAAAAATATTGCTAACTCCAGTACACTTATCTTATAGTTTCGGGTTTGTGTGCATTTAATGCCTATTTTTAATCATTGATTTAATATTATTGGTTAAGACTATATTAAATTTACCAAAAAATAACAAAATAATTGTTATTAATTAAAGACAAACTGTCATTAGTATGGAATTGTGTGATAAACTGCGAATTTCAATATTATTTAATGAAAACACTTTTACATCTACTACACATAATGTAGACGGCAGCATTTACTATTAGGTAACTGGCATTTATTCATAATTCAACTGTTATGCATATCAGATATAATATGTGCCATTTATTTAAGTGATCATATTAATTTTTTAATGTTTCCACTATTTACTCATGCTATTATCTAAATTTACAGCAGCTGACTTTTTAAAACGAAATAGTATAATTATGCCCAACACTAGTTCTATTATAAATAGGATATTTTGCTGCAGTGCATCATAAATGCGATAGAACGTCCTTTGTAGAAGTCTTCACGAAAGAATCTGCCAAAATCAACTTTCAGGTACTTATTGTTAATAGTAATAATATATTTATCGACTTTTAGATCTTATATTATTGACAGTGCAATGCAGATTCGAATATAAAACATGCATTTTGATGAATGTAAGGATATGTAATGATGTTGGTCATAGAGATGGCATCAAAATAGATTGTTCAAAATAGATGTTGGTCATAGAGATACCATAGAGATGGCTGTCACGTTCTTCGAATGTATTTAGGATATTCTGTGCTTTAGCATTTGGACTAAAATAATTAGTTCATATGTTTTATTATCATTTAATTAAGAAGCGACTAGCCAGGAGAGCTGGGATTAAGTTAGAATGCGAGAAAGACTGGAACTGAAGATTGCAAAATTACGGCATGTGGGCCGTAATTTTGCAATCTTAAAATGCCTTCGACCCGAAAGACCTACAGGGTCTGAGGGTACACAGGTCTAAGAAAGTCCTCCATCAAAACTAGATTGGAGATAAATAAACTATCACCATACAAGCTGCTTAAGGCTTTGATCTAAAACAGACGTTTCGTAGACCAAATCAAACTATGTTTAGATCAGTAATTTTAGACATAACCACAGCAACTTAATTTAAGTTAGATTTAAAATATATTACAGCTAATTTCATTATCAAAAAATATCTTTATATATGAATGCGGTATTTTTATTAAATTTATAATTAAAAACACGAATTTATATAGACATTATTAGTCCAAAGGGGCTTTGTCGCTGAAGGACTATTGTTTTTGTTTTGGGAATTTTGCGACAGAAACTTTAAATGTCGGTTCACTTTTCAAACTGTTGCCACCAAATATTCCAGTTCTGTATTATATTTAAAGAAATTAAATAATGAAGAATGTGCATAAATGTACGCATGTTTCTCGCATTGTGATAAAACAACGGTACCTAGAGCCATCGAAATTTGAATGACGTAATCCTACTGCCAATATGGGGATCTGGAAGGCCAAATTTAAAATTTGTTTTATCGTCGATTTCATATTTTGTAAAATTTTAACGAATTTTCGATTATCAAACTCAAGGATTTCAAAGCGGGAAATGCAGACGTTGTACGGAAAAAACATTTTTATCTCCAGTGCGTGAGACTGTGTATAGGAAATTCTAAAGATATGCTCTGTTTAAAATTATTTTGCGATATTGCTCTTTAACTGAATTTTATGGTTTAAGTGCGAAGAACATGATATTTAATAAGGTAACACACAAAATGATAAATAAAACGTTCCTTTGGATGTAATTTAAAATCTGAATCCTTTCACATTTTCTGCCTTTTTTGTTATTATTTATTCCACTTAATTTTTTTAATTTAAATGAAATGTCGACTTATTTTGTAATAGGTATATATCACAAATAGATACAGAAAGACACCAAGATTTAAAACTAAGTGTATTTCAATATTTTACATACAGATGAAATCTTAACTGAGTATCAAAGATACAGTTAGAAGAATTTATCCTATGATTAATGATATTTCTATCAGGCACGGAACCTGATTTCTTACAAATATTGCTTACGTGATTTCTTGGATGTCTAAAGCTATATTTTAATATTTGCTGCAGTAACATTTCTTCAGGTAGTGTAAAGGGAAGTTGTCTTCCCTGTCATTTATAAAACACCACAACTTTTATTGTCGTTATTGAATTAGTCAAGCGGAAAGAATTTCGAAAATTCAGTGCCTGTAGCATTAAGTGGAAGGATTTAGCTTTCCGCCCATGCTATTCTGTGGAGACACGGAGAATTTGACGAGAAAATGCACCTGTCAAAAAGTTACGAAACTGCCAAAACAAACTATAAGAAGGCAGAAGCATCTCATAAAGTGCAAAAGTAGAGGTGTATCCCATAAAGCTCACTTGATTTTGATTTCAGCATGAATGTGAACGACAGTAGTAAAGCTTATTGGTCTTTCTGATTTCATGCTAGAATGTCAAAGATGTTTCTGCAAAGATCACTGTCTTGTGGCAGTTTTCACAGCTTCGTCACTACTTTTTGAGCATTTCAATTTTTCTTTGAACAGAGGTTTATTCAAAATTCCCAGCATTAGGATGATCAGTCAAATATTTCCTAGTACAATATGCATTTTTTTAGCAATTTGATTACTTGAGGTAGTTTAGAGTAGTTTCTGCTTTCTAATTTTGTCAAAACAAAAGGTTATGTTAAAAATATTTTCATCTGGTCAAAAATATATATCCAAATTCATTTTAGTTTACATCGTTTTGCTTATATGAAAAGGACTACTGTCGCTCTGTTGCTATAGCCATTTCTCTTTCTCTCAAGGGTTTGGTTGCTACATCATACATTGATTTTAATACCATGTATATGCTCTCATTATCTTTCATCAGTTTGAGATAATATTTTATTGCTTGATTTATAAAATAATACGATAATTTTAAATTGCAACTATAATTACTGTAATACGAATAATTTATTTTATGTCTTTTATTTTGAATCTAAAATTCTTGCACAAAATCTCATAAAATAAATTAACTTTTATAAGTGTTATTTTGTCTTTTGATTTTTAATTATCTTATTAATAATAAAATTTTAAAATAATAAGATTCCTTGAATAAATTTATTTCATAAAAGTTATAAAAATACCAGAAATAAATTGCTTTGATCATTGAATTTAAATCAGCCTATTTTATTTTGGCAATGCTCAGAAGTTACCACATTGTTTAAAATACTGAGTCTTTCAATTTACGCATACCCCAAATACAAAAGAAAAAAGTAGTATCAGAGTTAATTACCAATTTTTGATCTAAGTATTTTATATTGAATTGCGATACCAGTGGGATAATGATTTGGACGCACATATGGTTCTCAGAAGTCCTGTCAATTATGTTTTCCTCCCAAATACAACATTATAATCAATAAATTTATATTTGTTAAAATATTTCTAATTTCATTCTTTATTTCGTTACAAATATCAAAGAGAGATGTGATAATTTATACGATAAACTAAATTGCTTAGCTGTGAATTTTTTTAAATGTAACTTTTCTGATAATGGTAGATTTCCGCTAACGAATAGATAATTAATTTTCTAACTAGATTTCCGAGTCTAGATATAATATTTTTTTAAGCCGGACATGTAAAGAATAAGTAACGCTTTCTCTGGCTTCGAATTCTGGATATCCTGATGCAAATTACACGTGTTTCTAACTACACCACGAAGGCAAACAGAAAAGAAGGAGAAATTTCGTTACATTTGCCCCGACATAAAGGCCGGATGGGAAGAGAGGGATCTAGTCGCCAAATCTAGGTAACGTCCAATTATCATCTACGACATTTTAGTCGAGAAGAACTCTCAAATCATTTTTGGAGCAGGAAGTGTGAGAAAATTAGCTTTGCACTCCATGGGTTCGAAGTTTGAATCTTCCGATTGCTATCTAGACGTGAATCGAGGTACACCACGAAGAAACGTAGTGAGGAAGGAGGAAATTCATTATTTGCTTCCCCTTATTAATTTCCCATTTTCAGAGGAATTTCGCCATCAGTCTGTCAGGGATATGTATGAGATTTCTCTATCTTACTCTACACGTGCAGTGTGGAATGCAAAACGTTTCGCACAATTTCCATATACAAACGTCTTTGTTATAACATACGGTGACTTAGTATACCTTAAACAATTTTTAAATCCTACATAGAGTTTCAGTACAGGGAATTCAAAAATATATAGAGTCTGAGATACTTATAAAACTGTTTTTAAAACTGCAACAAATACTTTTATTACTTGAACTGAGAGCCTACTCCTTTATTACTTAAACTCCTTGGAGCTACAGATTGAAACATTCCAAATTAGAGAACTTTCTTGTTGGAAAAGAAAGTATGTGCTAGTAAATTAAAATCCATTATGATAGTCCTGTACATAAAAAAGATAGATATATAAATTATATAAAAACTATGTAAAGGAAATATACGTATAAATTACATAAAAGAAAAACAATTGACGAATATTTAATAACATGAATAAAATTCACAGTATTTGCTACAAGGATTAGTACTCTGTAAATATATATATGAGTAATTTATAAGCAGTAATTTGTATATATATAAGAGATTATTTATATGATTTGTATTATTTTAATATGCTACTGATTTCATTAGGTTCAATAAATTACTATTCGATAAACATTAGAATATTGTATGTATGACTTATTACGCTCTTGTATTTCTTTATATTTTATCTGCCAGCAGCAAGGTTTGGCTTTGAAGCTTATGTTGGACGTCATTCTTTAACAAATAAAATTCAACTAATAAAATGTCATGGCACTTAAGGATCCATATATGCGCCCATTACTTGTATTTCTGCTGAACTGTTTAAGATCAACAGGTATTGAAAAGAGATCAGTATATACATCGGTGGGAAACGAAATTCCAACACCAAGAAGGATCTAGCTGTACTAGATAAAAGGAATTTGGGACGCATTGTTTGCACACATAAAAGACGACGTCTTTTTTAGTTTCGAGCTACATGAATAAGTGTGACCCTAGTGCAGCGCTAGGAACGTGTAAATTGCATTTACTATAAATACGCGATTAAAACTTTGTGGGCTTTATTCATCTTCCAGATTAAGTATCCTGACCCCCGATATGAGTCAAGAACGCCTTTAAGAAAATGATATCCGCATCAGCAGCTTACTGTATTTGAACGAGAAGGTTAATAATCTACACTGCGAAAAAAAGGGACCGTTCTGTATCTCCCGTTCTATTGGGGTGATTGACAAAATTCAAATTGCGTTTTTCATGTTTTGACCGAGCGACATAGGATATATATTATATTTATGTGGACTCGGCGTCTAGGGGATTTTCTAGGTTGACGATACATGTCTAGGTAACTAAAGTAGTTTATTTAGCTATTGGTGAAGGTACATTAGTGACTATTTACAAATGAAAACAAAAGAGTGATAATCAAGAAGATACATCTTTATTGTCTAATCATTACGTCTTAGTCGAAAACACAACCGCTCGTCTTATCTTCCATCATCAATCTCCCTCGCGATACCGTTAGTCGTGTTGAGTTGTTGCCGTCATGCTATTCACACTTATATACGGCATTGTTCTAACATACGTATTTTCATGCAAAATCACACTTTTTCTGAAATAATATACCAATTGTTTTCCATATTTCGATTCTATGATTCAAATTATGCGTAAATATTAAATTTTGTAAAATTTGGTACGAAATTTACGGAAAAATTCACAAATTTTTTAATAAATAAATAATTTACTTGGTGAACTTGGGCAACTTAATATATGGCAACCCATTTTCCTTTCCCTTCGATTATGCCTAACAACAAAGGGCCTAAACTACATTTGATGTTATTATCGCTTTCAACAAATATGCCAAATTTCAAAACGCGTCAGTATATAAATTCACATATAGCTTCGGAAATTCTGAATAAAAATTTGTAATTTTTTGCAGATATGCTCAAAAATACATCTAATTTAAGATGATAAAACTTTTATAGATTATAATACAAAATGTTTTTCGAAAAATTTTTAAAATTATTTAAAAATACAAATTTTAAAAACAAATGATAAAAATGGCGAATTTTATTTGGAATGAACCTAAATTTCGAAATATAAAAGGAAGAATCAAATAAGTTTAATATAAAAAAGAGATCTTAATAAATATATACTAAACTTAACTAACATTAAGGAACTAAAGTTTTGAGAGCAATTGCTTTGAAAACTACTCGTGCGATTTTTACAAAACTTGGTAATTTGGCATAATTTGAGTCGTAAAATCGAAATATGGAACACAAATGGTATACCATTTCAGAAATTGTCCGATTTTGTGTCAAAATACCTATATTAGAACAATGCTATGTATAAATGTAATACATATCCTAAGTCGCGCATTCGAGACATGAAAATCGCAAGTTGAATTTCGTCAATCGGCCCAGTAGAACGGGAGATATAGAACTGTCCTGTTTTTTTCGCAGAGTACCTGAAGTTGGATTTGCTTTCCAGATAATGCAGAAAAACTGACAGGGGTGTGTATGGGTTTTGGCAGCAACGGACTCGGCAAGGTACTGACGTAAGAAGGTCGAGCTCCGGCTGCACACATTCGTGCCATTATTCAAAGAGAAAACCACTATATTCATATTCGTCGCATGTGTATGTCGCATCTCACTGCATCTGGTTCAGACATTCGAGATTTTGTTGGCACCAGAGTATCACAACGAACTCTAATAAATCGATTATTTGATGGACAACTCCAAGCCAAACGCCCTGTGGCGGCCATACCGCTAAGGGCGAAGTGGAGATCAGTTGTGTTCTCATATGGGAGTCTTTTCTGTCTTCGTACTAGCGATGGCCGTATGTTGGTTAAATAAAGACAGCTCAACGACTGGAAGCAAGCTATCTACTACATAGACATATTAAACGTACAACAAGAGTTAGTTCTGGGATGCAATTTCTTATGACAACAGGAACGTTCTCGTCGTTAACCCTCACGCACTGATAGCAAATCTGTACGAAAGAATGGGGATCATACTTGTGCTGCTGTACCTGCTCAAAAATCCAAGAGGCATTTCAGAACAACACAATGCTCTTTCCTATAGCGCTGCTATTACCCGACATGCTCTGCAGAATTGGAATATGTTACCTTATCCTGCGAAATCACTCGGTGTTTCTCCAATGAAGCATGAATGAACAACAAATCCAGCGCCATCCACAAACAGTGTGGACCTTTGCTGATCTGACTGACCAAGTCCCACAAATATACAACTCCATCGCCTAAATTGCATGAGTATCTGAGTGCTTGCTTTCAACATTGTGGCGAATGTAGTGGTTATTATTGTGCTATTATTTCAGGCTTCAAATGGGTCTTTTCGCGCATACTTTTACCACGTTCTATTATTTCAGGCTTCAAATGGGTCTTTTCGCGCATACTTTTACCAATGACCTTAAAACATTATTCAATTCAATATACTAGCTAGATTTGCTCTGCCTACACTTCATTCATCAGAATGGATTTGTTCTTGGTGTGATTGCATTTCCCACCAGAGTATGTTTCTTAATTCTTTCCACATTGTCATTCGCTTATTTTTTATTTCTGACTTCAGATAAAGTGATAGGTTAGGAATCTAGTACAAAACTTATTTCTGGGTGTGTGATTTCTAGTTTTGCCAGCAGGTCGCGCGATTCACTCAGTGTATCATTAACTTGCTTCAATTCAGCCTTCTCTGTTCGATTCTTAACATGTGTTCCAAAAACTCCTTCTATTGATATCAATAGCTTTAATGTTCCTTTGGTTTATAGTGTATATAAAGATAATATAACGGTAGATTAATCCTTTCTTGAATAGAATCCCAAAGACAAAATTCCAAAAGGCTTAATTATTAGCCCATATTTACTATTCGTACTATTATTATTCGCATCACTGACGGTCAACTGCTCTCTCAAAATCGTCCAGATCAATATTCTATACCAGTAAATGTCTGGATTTACTAGATAGTGCCTGGAGTTAAGATACTTGTAGCAGACTATCAATATTCATTCAGAATTTCCCTGTATTGAAGCCAAGCCAATAAGTATTATAAAATAAACTGACATATATATCGCATCAAGAGGTATATGATATTAGTATATGTAAAAGGGCGGTAACAAAATCACTTAAAAAAATTAATGGAAAATGAAAAAGATTATAGATTATAATAATAGTACATTTATGTGAATAATAGTACAGGAAACTTATATGCACATTATAGAATTCAGCAATACATTACAGATAATAGAATTTAAAATTAGTGAGATTAAAGTAATCTAACATTTCTAAAAGGAATATTGTTGCACAGTAGAGTATCTTATGTTTTCAGTCCAATAAATTCTTTTCCATCATAAATATGTTGTTTATCTAACATTGGTAATAACTTTAAAGTAATATGTATGAATTTAATTTATGACATTTATTTTTCCTGAAATTGAACAATATCTTGAATTCATTCAGTCATTGGTGATCAGAATAGATTTTTATAAAATTTCACTATACTTTACTCTCCATTCTAATCGTGGCTTGTGTGTTTAAATACGACCAAAGGCAAGAGGATTATTTAATTAAGAAAAGGAGTGCCTCCGAAGACTTTCTAAAGGAAATTAGCTCTTATTTATTTAGGTATTAATACATGACAAAACGCTATAGGAATGTAATGCTAGTTTTTATAGGTTTCAAAAGCAAATGCTGACTTAAAAATTTTACATAAACTGAAATAAGAATTGGAAATGCAAAATGAAGGAAACTGGCTCTTCTGAAACAAACATTTCAGTTCATATTACTGGGTAAAAGTGAATATACTAGTCGACTTTAACAATCTTTTCCTTTCAAAAATTTATTCTGAAAAACACTATTACCTGATACTAATTTTTAACTAGTCCCATAAAAACTAGCAATTAATAGTACATACATTTAATACATTTAATAAAAATTGAAAACAAAAAGAACGTCCAACGTCAAAAAAAAAGTTGGGCATTGAAACATATGCGTCAATGAATCGCAAAGTTCCCTATGCAGAATAAAATTTTTAATAAGTAATGATCTCGTTGCACTTTTTCCTATTTAAAATAACGTGGAGAATTTAAATAATCTAACCATCCAGGAACGAGACGTTGTCTAGACAGTCTATTAGAAATAAAAATATATTTCGATATTTGAAGGAAGAAAAACATAAATACCACAAAAAAGACGATTTAATAAGTAAGTTCATGAAATGTTGAACTGCCACTTTCAAAACAAAATAAACTAACATTTTGCATCCTTAATTTATTTTAATTCACACAGATTCACATTTAGAAAGTACACAGTTTATTGTAATGAAAAAATTTTCAGTAGCTCAGTTTTATAAAACATGAGCTTGCTATAGTTAGTATCAACGTAAAAATATAATTTGCATCGTGATATTTCTTTGTATACATTTATGATGTTCAGAATATGAGGTCATCAAATTTAAATCATCAAATTTGACTCCATGTAAACCTATGCTCTGAGAAAATTAAACATCGGCCATGTACACCTTGCTTTTTAATCCAATAATTTTAATCCAATTGCTTAAAAATGTTTTTCGGGAATGGACAAAACCGATGGCCATCTAATCATACATTTTGCCATGTTTCTTAGGATACATCACAGGTATTTCGCAACCGAGAAGGCGGAAAAAGGCACACGTATCTTACGCGGTAATTAAATCCACACTATTGGTTTCAGGTTAGTAGTTAATCTCCACTAACCATTACACTAGCCACTTTTTAAAATACACTCTTTTTTTTACTTAGAAGTTTATTCCTACCCCATTGTTCGTAAATTAAAATTGATATATGTGAAGTTGATAAAACAAGCTGTATATAAATAAAGTCTAATTTCTTAGTTCAAAAATAACAGCTTTTGCAATGGTGAAAATATCCAGCCTCTAAAGATTTCTCTACTTAAAAATTTAGGTATTTATAAAGTGTTTTATGATACATATATACAAATTATTCTATCATTTAAGATTAATTTTTGAAAATAAATTCTAATGAATTTTAAAAGTTTATAAAATAATTTTGAAAAGTCGTTTTTATATGTAGATTTTTAAACTTACATATCGCACAACGTGTGCCAAATTCCGCCGCTGGGGCGCTTTCAAAGCTATTCGACGACATACATACTCAAAAATTCCTCATATTATGATAATAATAGTAAAAGTACCAGATAATTGTGTGTGAACTAAAAAAAAGTGGCTTAAAAGATATTACTATAAAATGTAATATCTTTAAGCCACTTTGTAGTGGCTTAAATTTTACTCAGAGTTTTAAGTTGAAATGTAAAATGAAGCTTTTAGTTGTATATAATTTAAAAGGCACTTAGAATATTGGGCATAAAAAATTTTAAAAAATCATTTAACCATTTTCAAATCAGTACATAATTTGAGATAAATTTTGTCTAAAGTTGAATATTTATTGGGAAATTACAGAACGAAATTACGACTGGCCATTGTCCTAAAATATATTAGTAGTCTTTTTAATTTCGTAATTTACGTTATCTGAAGGCATACTAAACAAATTTTATGCCAACTGTTGAAACTTTTAAGGAAACGTCTAAGTAATTATGGCAAGTTAAATGTCATCATTTAAATTTCTATAACCTCAGGTCTTGGAAATATTTACTTATATAAGAAATAATTTTACCGCCCATATAGTTCTTATAGTTTATTTTACATAAAAATAACTTCTGTCTAATTCTAGTTTAGCTGAAATGTTTTATATTTTCATGAAGAAAGTTAAAGTTTAATGCATAGATATGTAGCTTCATTTACTTACACAAAGCAAAGCAACGTTGCAAAAATGTTTATTAAAATGTAAAGTTCTATTTAGTAATAAAATTAATTTCAGCGAAATTTCAATAAATATGCTTCTCACTTTAAATCAGTGAAATAAAATATAAAAATATATCATTAGAATAAAAAATAATAATAATATGCCAAGATATCACTCGGTAATATTTCATAAATTTCTTAAATCATCATTTTGCGGATTTTATATGATGCTCTGGATCGTGTAGTGGCTTTAAAAAGTTAACATCTAGGTAGAAATCAAGCGTACGTGTTAGAACCCACATAAAATTTGAATGTACTTGTGATACTCTGCTTCCTTTCTTAGGGTTGTAATATCGGACTGCACCGCATGGTAGGTCCTGGTCAAAGTTGTTTATGATGACGTGGTTAAATGGCCAATGATCCCAGTCTTTCAGACAAATGCCTTCAATGAAGTATCCAGCCACTGACTATAAATTTATATATTACAAGATTTGTCCCGAAAGTAATACGCGCCATTTTCTTCTGCCGCGAATATCCGTCGCGCAGCGTTGCTGCTTGTGCGGAAGGGTGGGTAGAGTTTTAGAAACACAAGTGCGACCAGTGCAATCGGCTCAGAGCTACTCAAGAGTCACAGTTATCTGTTTTAGTGAACTCTTTGTGTGAGTGTTCTTTCGAAATCAAGAGGGTAAAAACTCTCGAGCAGCGATACACAAACGTTTCCAACCTGAGAAAACGCCGAGATTTCCGTTGCTTCAGTCTTGATTTCTCCCCGCCCGACTTCTTTTTGTTCCCAAAGATTAAAAAAATCCCTCAAAGGACAGCATTTGGGAACCCTGGAGAACATATATACTCTCTCTGTGTATTATATCTCCAAGAAACTTTGTAGTTTTGTCGCCAAATTAGGCTAAACTTTCTTCATTAGAAACCTACTTATTACTACAACCCTTTTGCTTCCATCTTAATACCTATTTGCATTCCAGTCATTTGGTTTTAAAATTTCGAAGGCAAGTTGGTTAATTTTTGCTTACTACTCTTAAATTTCTTTTTTACTACAGTTTTTAACTTTAATTTTAATTTTATGGATTGTTTCTTTTAATCTTCTTATGATTTTTAAAATTTGATCTTGAATCTACTTTTGTTTTTACATTTGTATTTGAAATGAAAAGACAGTGTAGGGGATATGTCTTATAAAGTGAGCATCTCGTTCAGATTAATTGTGTTCTTAGTGAAAGATTATTTGCTTTTTAACAGGTGTCTTTTGGTTTAGTACTAATATTTTTATTTTGATTGAGAATCAATTAGATTTATGATTTGAATCTGGCAAATAATTTGATGCTTACTTGGAAGTAAGATGAAACACTCTCCCTTATTTTAGTTACTGTTTATTGATGGTAGATTGGTTTATTCCCTTGATAAGTCGATTGCTATCAATAACAATAACTGGTTTTTCAATACTTAAAAAGTTTACTTTTGATTTTGGCGTTTTTGCGTTTTAGTTTTTCCTTAACTGTGTTTAAAGAAAGGAGGACTGAAAATTCTTAAAATTTTTTAAATTCTGAAAAATACCTCTTCAATGATGTTTTTAAATTGAATTTCCTTTGCTTGGAGATGTAATATGGAGAGTTTCCTTTTTATAATTTATAGTGAATTATTGCTATATATATATATATATATAGTGTTACGAAAAATTCGGCGGTTGCGCCTGTATGTAAGCTTTCCGGCATAGCACTAGGGTTGCCATAAAATAGTGTATGGTAGGGTTGCCAGATTGGCGACTTTATCGCCCATTTGGCGACCAAATCGGCGATATCCCATGGTCCAATCGGGAAGCTTCTAGAATAACTTCCTGTCGAGATATTTCTCGAAACGTGTCGAACTTAAAGAAAAGCTATATAAACCCTTGCGTTTCTGAGAGTTAGTTAGTAGTTGCGAGTTAGTTGTTGCAAGTTGCGAGCAGTGTGATTAGTTGTGAGAATAGCTGCTACGCGAGAGTTCTGTGAACGGAAAGCAATCGAGATAGTGCTTTGCCGTGAAGCTATCTTTACAGTATAGCTTGAAAGTGGATTGGTGATTGTTCCACGGTGTTTTATTATAAGTTTAGTGTTGCCGTGAAGCTACCTGTACAGTTACAGCCTGAAGCTGTGTTGCTGATTGTTTCAGCGTATTTATTGTAGATTTTCGACGCTTTTAAAGGTGATTTTGGAACTGTGCTGTAAATAGTGATTCCTGTAAATAAATTGTGCTTTTTATTGTTCTGCATCGTGTTTTCATCGATTACTCTCAAATCCACGAACCCGTAAAACGCAACAATATGCATTATTACACAACATAAAACGTTATTCAGCTCTTTTGAATTCTTTTAAATTTTAGTCATGGAAAAATAGAAATTAGAAATAATTTAAAATTCGAAATTATTACTAAGTTTTTCATATTTACTAATATTCGAAAATTAACTTTATTTGCTTATTTCGTAATTATTATTCATATTAGTTTCATAGATATTTCATAATTAACTAAGGTAATGTGTTATACTAGTTTTAGAAATACTGTGTTATACTAAATTTAAATTAATTTAAATACTGCGTTATAGTAATTTTAGAAAGATTTGTGTTTGAAATTACACATAATTTACAGTTATGTAATCAGGAAAATTGAATCTCCGGTTTGAAGTACAAAATTATTTCTTCAAAGACAAAGTTGAATAACTGGAAAAATGTGCATGCACTCAAATAATAAGAGGCCGTTAAAACTATACACAATTTGTTTCTGCATAATGCAAATATTTTTTTCTCTAATTAGGTAGTAATGCAATATAAAGGGTAGAAAGTGAAAAATTCTAACGGTACACAATTTCGACTGGTTAAGAGTTAAAACAGAGAGTACAAAGCTTTAACTGAGGCCTCTCGTAAGACTCCAATTTTCTATAGCAGTAGGAAATCCAATAGAACGATTTGAGTAATAGGTACTATGCGTGCATCATTGAAACCATCCAATAATTTTGATGGCAGAAATTTGTTTTTAACTTTTATCTAAAGTTTAGAAATATATTGTTTATTATACCCGGTTGGAGTAATAGCAATAATTATTTTTATTATAGTAAGCGCTACGTTGCGAGGTCAAACATTGGACTTGTACAAAGCCACTGCGAATATCTGCTAATAAAGCGTGAAATGATAATGAGGATATATATGCATGGGTATCCTTACCGTACTGCCCAGGTCCATAATTGTCCATAATTGTAAATTAAATCAAAGTTTTGAATTAGTTGTAAAATTTTAACCTCAAACCGCGTCCGTGAATATTCGCAGGCGGGAGTTTGATGAAATGTTTAACCAAGTCTGTACTCGAAATAGCTCATGAATTTTACAGGAGAAAACATTTTGGTAACTGGCAGAATTTTATTTATTTCAGCTATAGCTGCTAACGGCTATAGCTGAAATAAATCTCTAAAACGTTCTGATAAAATTGAAGTTCAACCTTTAAATTAGGTAGGAGGTTTGTGGGTCAGAGAGTATAGTCACCCCAAAATAAAGTAAAATTTTCTCAGATTCAATTTAATTAGAGTCCCTCTTCCAAATAAGTGGTCTTGAATGAAATCTCGTCAAGCACAGAGGTGCAAAGTAGCTTTTTGGCGGCAAAGTTTTCTTAGTTTTTTTGAACATACAGATATGTGATACTTTAGGAGCTAAAGTCTGCAAAATCGTTGTGGATGCGTGAGGCGAATGAGCCTCTAATTTTGCTGAGGAACAGAAGTTTTTTTCATGAACTGAAATTTACAGACGAACTTGATTTGGGGGAATGGATTTGTGAGAATAACCTGGTGCCAAAACTATTTTCAGGAGGCCTTGATTGGACATGAACTAGTAGAAGGAGCAAAGGGTAGAGCTTCCAGCTTTTATCTTGAAAGAATCACCTTCCAAAGAAACTATGAAGTTGGCGCAATCGGTAAGAAACTTTTCAGGTTTGTTCTATGACACCGTGTATTAAGATGTGTGGTAAGTTATATAACTGAAACAGAAAATAACACATCATGCAGAGCAGAACTCTACAGCTATGATAAAAGGAAAGAAGCGATCATAACAATACACATTTTGTTCATGTTGAGAAAAGAAACAACAGTTCCCAAAAGTAGCTTTTACTCTAATCCTCTAGTACTATGCCGAAGTATGAATCTCTTCCTTCCATCGCTTTTAACATACCCCTTACCAATAATTAAAGAAGTTATAATTAAAATGAAATTTACGAAATACATGACTATGATAAATTCACGGCTGGATAGTTACAGGTGTGGACGAAAACACAGGACGTGCCGAAAACTGCATTTTGTATCAAATCAGAGGTTTATGTGTTCCTTAGAATGCAGGTTGGCCTATGCGGGGATTCCATGGCATTTCAAGGGGTAGTGGAAGTAATTTGAATGCCCGTAATTGGCAAATCAACATTCATATACCTAGAAGATAGACTAGTTACGACAGTAATACAATTGATGAGCACTCTGAGGATTTGTAAGACGTTATTTTACTTCTAAAGAAAGCAGAAAAGTAAACGTGAATGCAACAAAATGTAAATTCGTGGCCAAGATTTTGGTACCTGGGATATAAGATAAAAGAAAGGGAAATAGAAAGTGAAAATTAAAAAATTTCAGTTATCAAATACTTTCCGCTACATAATTTGGCGAAGAAACTGGCACTATTTTTTGACTTGTATTTCAACTACAGAACATTTATTAAAGATTTTGCTCTCATGGCAGAAACTTTTTAGATTTAAAAATTAAAAAGACTAGATTCATTTGGTCTGTGCAGGCGAACACTGCTTTTGAAAAAGTTAAATCAGCTCTAACCCAAGCTCTTGAAATTTGCTGAAGCGGATAGGAAGTTAGAAATTGCCGCAACTCTGTAGATGTTCTGTAGTTGATTTCGTAATAGGAGCCGTGCTTGCATTAAGAACTACCGGTAGGATATTTTAGCAAAGCAATTAGCACTCGAAGAAATTATACCACTACCGAGAGAGAAACACCAGGGACTTTCAGCAATTTCGATTTTATTTTGGCAAGGAACCTGTTATCACATATATGGACAATGTTGTCACATATAAGGTCATAGTATGATTGTATTCTGAGAAAGAGCTTTCGCCCAAAGTCATAAAATTAACCCATATTTCCTGAATGTTCTAAAAATAGGACAGCACGTATAAATGTTGATTTGTATAAAATCTTTGAAATAATTTAGCTCAAATTAAAGATGATTTATTGTTTAAGAGTCATTTAACTATATATTTGTCTTTATCGCAAGTTAGATTTATAAGGTATATCTCCCACTTTCTTAGCGTGCCTTCGTGGTGTAATGGTCAGCACACTGAGCCGGAATTTCAGAGGTCCGTGGTTCGATTCCCGGCGAAGGCGTTGCTTATTTTTCACCTCTCTTGCTTCCAAAAAAATACCTAATGTCTCTACACTGGCGCCCGAACTAAAACGGTTGTGGATGATGATTCTCCACACACAGGATTTGGCGACTAGGTCCCCTAAAACCCTAGTCGCCCTTTAAAAAGGGGAGTATATAAGGTATATCTCCCACTTTCTTAGCGTACCTTCGTGGTGTAATGGTCAGCACACTGAGCCGGAATTTCAGAGGTCCGCGGTTCGATCCCCGGCGAAGGCTTTGCTCATTTCTTCAGCTTCCTGCTTCCAAAAATACCTAATGTCTCTACAGATTTACTTTAGATATTTTTATAAATTTTTTAAAATGGAGATTTTGAAGATTTTGTTGCTTATGTTTTCAAAGTACAAGTTTATTAAAATTTTGAGCTCCAAAAAAACATATATGTATACATTTACTCAGATGATATTCCATACTTTTATACCAGTAAAAAAAATATCAACAAATTTTACCTGAAAGATAAATTTTTCTTGCATTTTTATCTGTCCTAAAAATAGGACGACGGTAAGAACCACTAATATCAAATCCCCATCAGTTTCTAACGGAGATTATCCTTTCTTTCTCTGTTGCATTCCAAACACTGCTATTGTGCAACTAACCCAGGCGTTTTAGTCCAGCTGGCAGGTGCATATAACGTAACAGAGAGGTATGTGAAATGTAGGGAAGGGGTTTAGTAAAGCTTTCAAAAATTGACTCATAAAGTGAGCTTGTATTTTGAAATTCATCGAAGTAGACTAAGTTTCTCTCGTTTTCCCGTACTTGAATTTTGGAGAAGATTAATTCCAAAGACACCACAAAAAGAAACGAACTAAGAAAATCGTGAATGAGCTATTATCTCATACTATTGTCCAGAATTATCTGTAAATAATTACAAGGCCTGAGATATATAAGATTTATATGGATAATTTCTTTACTTCTCATGAATTATTATCCGTTCTTGCAAATAAAACCATCTTCGCTACAGGTACTGTTAGGGAAAACAGAATGTCTAAGTGAACATTTATACCCTCTAAAATAATGTCAAAACTAGAACGCGGGTGTTCAGGTAGCAGTTTCGATTCAAAACCAAAGTTGCAGCAATTCGATGAAATGACAGTTGTGTTGTTTAGTAATGTCTAATTTCAAAGAAACAAAAAGTGCATCAACCGTAGAAAGCAGAGTAAAAGATGGCAAAAAACGTGCAAAGATACCAGTGTGCAATGCATCCTACAATAAATATAAAAACGGAATTGATTTATTTAATGATAATGCAGCAGCTAATGTTACTTCAATTCGAGGAAAGAGAGGGTACTGGATTTTATTTGTTAATGCGTTTAAAACAGCATTTCTTGCTTCATGGAAGCTCAGTCACTTATTTAGTGATGATAGTATGAGCCTGTCTAATTTTCGAAGACACATAACAGTTGCCTATTTGGGACTTTCTATTCCAAGAAAACCATCTTGCAGAAAACTGAGTGTTCAACAGGTTAATGAAGTTTTTCTAAAGCTTCAAAATGAATATATTATTGTGAAAAATCGATAAAATAGACAAAGAAGATGCGAGATAAAAACTTGCACAGTAAACTAATAACTATCTGTAAGAAATGCAATGTTGCACTAGCTTAAAATGCTTTCTCCCATTCCACCTACTTAAAAATGATTAGCAGTGGGTTATACTGTTGTCCTATTTTTAGGACAGGTTGTATTGATCAAATTAATAAAAATTTGGTAAGTTTTTTTATTTTATATGTATACATAGACTTACAGAATCACATATTTAAAAATTTATAAAAATATAGTAATTTTTTCAGTGCTTGCTATGATGTGGGTTATATTACAAGAATGTAATTTTATTTCTTTTACTGCGGGCACTAGCCGCTTTTAGGCTTTCATAACTACAGAGGCTGGATGCGGTGGTCATTTTATTATGAAAGTACCTAATACGCAGCCACCGTTACCTCCTATGAAGGGGTAGACAATCTAAATTCATGCCTTCTTCGGGATTCCCACCCAAAGAGAGAGGAGAGCAGAGGCTCTCCTAACCACTATACAGTTTGGGCGGCAAAAAATTAAATATACTTGGTAGAGAAAATGTTGTGATGGATCTCCTGTCAAGAATTAAGATGATGGCATAAAAGAATTAAGATGATGGCATAAAAGAATTAAGATGCTTAAATTCTACCGAGTAATATCTCCAGCGTAGCTTCAAAGCAAGACTCTCACACTCTGATTTCGTCTACTATTTAATTCAACTAGCTTCCGCTAAATTTGAATAAACTGCGCGTGCTACTAAAATTTACATACTCTGACACGGGCATTTCTAGGGGAAAATGAAGGCTAAACAGGAAAGAAATATTAACTTAAAATAAATGTTAGTTGAAATAAATATAAACCCAACAGCCTCATAGCCTACAGACTTTGCAATCACCCATCTAAGTAAGCAATGGTTTCCTCCACATTTTTTCACGAAAACTTAACCAACAAATGTTCCGCCCTTAGGGTAAAGAACAATGTTTTCTGCTTATAATACAATAGAAATTAGCTTTTCGAAAAAACGAATATATGCAAATTTTACAGATGACCTTTCGGATAAGTACGCAAGACATCTCCTTTAATATTAGTCTTTCTTCTAAACTCCGACAATTTCAAACATTTGGCTGTCAAACGAAAGAACAAAAGCTCTACATTTAATTCACTGCAAATTATTGAAAGATTGAATACTGGTAAAAATTCACTGATGGCATCACGATAAATATGAAAAATTGTAACCTATCCATAATATTCGTCAGCAGAAATTATTACGGGGCTTATCTAAGGAATTTCATAAGCCCGATTATTTGAAAGAACAAAACACTCAGAAAATGATGTTTTAATTTGTTTCTGTGCTTAGGAATGTTTTGCATATTTAAACTAGCAGAAAATAACAAATAGATTAAACGGAAAAATCTTCGGTCAAGGCAAGAGAGGAAAATACAAAACAACGATTAATTACAAACAGCAATTTAACAGCTAAACCTTATTTATTAAATATAAGAAATGATTTGTAAATCGTTGCTCTATGTAGTCACTTCTCACTGCCGTATACATGTTCCACCATCCCGAAAGTTTATTAATTCTACGAGTAGAAGAATGAAAGCATTTTGACTGCATAGCATTAATAATCTTGCACAGTGTAAACTACTTGCCAATTTGACTCGAGTGTTTTCTGTCCTAAAACTTTAAGTTCATGAAAAGG
The DNA here is from genome assembly GCA_000611955.2 of Stegodyphus mimosarum. NCBI lineage: Eukaryota > Metazoa > Arthropoda > Arachnida > Araneae > Eresidae > Stegodyphus > Stegodyphus mimosarum. Next base: position 5,235 of record KK119230.1, on the reverse strand, counting down.
ATTAAAACCCAATAATGCTAAAACTGGGCTTTTACCGATTTTTAGGATATGAATAAATCTGCCGCGGATCGACGCATTCGTTGGTCAAAGTTCTTACAATGATTTGTTTTGGAAAATGCTTTGAATTGCCTGCTCTAAAATGTTTGGTACAAATAACGGAAAAGATGGAGAGAGAAAATACAAAGCTATCGAAACGTTCGCAAATCAGGTAAATGTCTTATTACAAACTTAATTTCAGTTCTGGTAAGTACACCGTCTCTCGCTAGAGAGAAATTGTAGGACTAACAATGATTATACACGTTTTATGTTCCACTGTCATATTACATCTGTATTAGTGCCTTTTTTCTCTTGCTAGAGAGACATAGGCTTCTACAAAAAAAGACATTTTGTTGTTGAATAGCATTCTAGTGTTACCAGCTAGATTAATGACTTGGGAAAGAAAACTATTCCTGATACAATATTAAAAGCAAATACATTATGTATGTTACATGAAAATACCCTGAAACTGAATGAACTAGAATAAACACTGATGGCTTTAAAATACAAGACAACACTGAGGCTGATGTATACAGTAAACTATTTTCCCAATGTACTCCTGTGGGACACTTCATGTCGAATTTTGATGCAGAGATCCCTGCATTCTCACCAGCTCTAAAACATCTCAAGATAAAAATCGATTGTTTCTCTAAAGACGTTATTCTAGTCGATTCCAAAGCCGCCATTCAGGCTGTAGTTATAAATCATGACATAGATACTTAGACTGTCTCAGAAATGAGATAAACGTTGAACTTTCTTTATAAATACGACAAAACAATCGTTTTTCAATGTATCCCTTCACACGTAGGTATCGATGGTAACGAAAAGGCGAACTCACCAGCTAAGAGAGGACACTTGAGCCACAAGACAGCAAACCACTTCCTTCAGATTCACTTAAAAAGCATATATTTTTGAGAAATTGATGGATACTTTTAAACCTGACCAGGCAGCAAAATCAAGAGGCAGATTCTGCGCTAACACTCAAAACACTTGGAAGACGTTTTGTCAAAAACCGCACGAAGAGGCTCTGGCAAACTTTAGACTGCAAAGAGGTCATGGCACATCATCTTACTAAAATCGACATCCTTCCATCTAGTACATGCCAAGTTTGTAATTCGGGCATCATGAATGCAGAGCATCTTCTTATATGCCCAGAACTAGATAAAGAGTCGCAGAAACGTGGTGAGATAGGCAAACTGTACTGGAATGCTACTCTAAATGTTTGTTCTTTTTTATTATATATCATTGTTCTTGTGTGATACTTAAAAGCTGTTTTATATGTTTGGATTGATATTTCCTCTAAAGCCGAATGTACCGAATGTGACAAAAACAACAGTGTTTCAATGTTATTTTTAAGACTACTATAAATGATTATTTTTATGATCATTATTTAAAACTATAGTGAGTAATTGCAATGTATCACAATTTATTATAGAGTTTATTACGTGTTTTGAAATTCGTGAACTTGAGTCTTGGTTCCAGCGATACTGGGCCACATCTCACCTACCAAATGAAACATATAATACGGTTTTCGGTATCAATTATATAGCAAGTGTTTCCGGTACCATTTCGAAAGTAATATGGCCCATATTGAAAATTCCTCCTCTAGACATACTTTAAATTTTTCATGGTCATTACGAACTCCACTCATCAACGAGCTCATCGCAAGGTACTCACGCATCGCAGTCGGCTCAAACGAATACAGCTCGTTTTACAGATTTACTACTGACAAATATCGCAGTTTTTTGGGAATAAAGAATTTCTTAATCTCGCAACAGCGGAATTCGCATTTACTGACGGCCCTAACAGGTAAATTAGTTCTGCGGTTAACAACACCAGCATACCAATGCTCCACAAAGTGCTCTCAAATATGCTAAAAGAGCGCTTGTATATATTTCTGAATAGACCTTCCATTTTGGGTGCATATTGAAGAGTTATGATTTTATGTGGTATTCGTTAGACGCAAAGCAATCATCATTCATAATAACGTATTATGTATTATGCAATTTGTAAATTAAGCCACCACAACTATTGACAAATTTAAACATCTATGTGCTTGCCAAGAGAATCATGATTATGTTCAGAATAAGAACAAAGCATATGTATTCCTGTTTATATATGAGTATCCTTTGTGCATGTATGGGCCTTTGAATTTTGAAAGAAACCTTCAGTTGAAGTGGTATGGCATAAATAACTTTAATGAGCTTTGAGAAAGAAGAGCTTTACGGGAAAAATAAGCAAATCGGGTATTGAGATACTGAGGGTATAGAGTAAAAGATTAAGCAAAGATTAAGCGAGTAATAAAATTATGATCCCAGAACTTGATATTGCGGCATAAGATGTAAGCGTACTATGCACAGTAAACATCATGGAAAATTAAAGTACCATTTTTCATTAGGCAACAAAATCCCATTCAGCAGTTAAATCCATACGCTAAATGGGGGTGGTGTAATACTTTGCATAATTTAATAATACCGGATGAATCAAACATAATTTGCTTTTATACTCTACATTCCGAAAGGCATATTGATTTTTTTGTGAATGCAGATGTTCATGAAAGAGTGCATATAAATGAATAATTCATCTACAGCCAAGGAAGATGGAAATCTTATTGCCTTAATAAAATTGTAAGTGGAGTAGTAATTCAAAATAGATTTCGATTAAGCTAAGGCTTTTCGACAGAATAGCATTTTGAATTATTACTGGTGATATTTAAGAAGTAACTGCCATTAACGGATCATAAATTACGTTCAAAATACATTAAAGATATAATATGATATAAATTTATGCTCAGACATCTTTAAAGAAATAATGTCCAATAATATTCAAATATCTCTAAAGAAAATTAAAGCTACTGCGTTGAAAAATATGTGTGATTTTTCGAAGTATAATGCATGTTCTACAAAACGAATTCCCTATTGCGATATGCACAATTTTAAGTTTTACACACTTTTGAATTTCTCGAAAACAAAAACGATGCACTATTTCAGGTAAAATCCGTAGTTATATGTTTCATAGATTGCGAAGTTGTAACAAACTTGCTACAGATGGTAAATAAGAAAGCTACGCTGGTACTGCAGTGTTTTATAAATGAACATAAATTTATATACTTTTCAATGGTTTGGATTATATTTAAAAATGCATTGTAAAATGAGCAATTTAGCTTCATATGAAAGGCAATAGTTAAGAAACGTCCTTTTTCTCCGAATCAGCTGAAACTTTGCTGATGATTTACGTATAGAACAAATATATTTATAAATGTAGAAAATTAAAATATACATAATATACATAGCGCGTTTATGATTAAATATACTTATATCATTTATACAACTTATGCTCATATGTTCATTAGATATATCTATTAATATCTCCCATTCTACTGGGCAGATTGACGAAGTTCAACTTACGTTTTTCATGACTCGAAAGCATGACTTAGGATATGTATTAGATTTATACATAGCATTGTTCTAATATGTGTATTTTGACGCAAAATCGCACTTTTTCTAAAAGGACATGCTAATTTTCTTTCCAAATTTCGATTATATGACTAAAATTATCTCGATTATATGACTAAAATATGCCGAAGCGCCAAGTTTTGTAAAAAGCGCAAAGGTGGTTTTTAAAAAATTACCTCTCAAAATTTTAGGTCCTCAATTTTAACTGAATTTGATAAATATTTAGTAATATCTCTTTTTTTTATTAAATTTACTTAATTCCTTTTCCAGAATTCGAAATTTAAGCTTGATCCAAATATAATTCGCACATGTTTATGATTTATTTTTAAAATTTGTGTCTTAAGCATTTTTTAAAAATTTTCCAAAGACGTTTTTGTATTATAATATATAAAAGATTTATCATCATCTTTAATACATTAAAGATGATGTTAAATCTTAGATCTCACACCCTTGTAGACGTACATACATGTACGTAAGTGTATTTCTAGGCACACTTGCAAATTAGAGTTTTTATTCAGATTTTTTTAAGATATTGTTACGTGCTAATATCGCGGCACCAGATATTCTGTGGTACCAAATGTTAAATACTAACTGTTACAATAATTAGCCTACAATAATATCAAAAACCAAATTCTAGTTGCGTTGTGTTTACTAACCCGAACAACCCCTAAGACCAAGCAGGAGTACTGGTGTTAAAAACATTCACACAAGTCATCAAAAGAAAAACTCTGAATCAAATATATATATATAACCAAGGATATTTATTGCAGCATTAAAGGAAGACACTCAATCTTTCAACTTAAATTTCTAGATCTATGGTGTGTTCAGGTGACAACTATTTAAAATAATGCATTTAGAATTATAATATATATATTGCTAATTTCAAATATGCACCGAGATGAATTAATCAAAAATTTACACCGTAAAAATTAATATTAAATTTTCATATGCAGTTATCAAACTCTGCTGGCCAGCATAAAAATACACAGGAATTTAATGAATCACCGAGCATGGTGTCTTTACCAATATTGATAGAGATTACTTAGTTCAAGAAATTTCTTAATTTACTCAGGTAAAAATTACATACATAAATTTAGCAAATCCCTTAGGCAGTTAGAAAATATTACATATTCAAGTAGACCCGTTGGAGAAAAATGATTACATTTATTCCTACATTCAATTACTCAATTAAAGGTAAAGTAGAATTTAAATTTTAAATCGTTCCTTAATTAGCAAAAGTTAAAGTTAATTCTCAACCAAAAATAGTAACAACTTAAAGTAAAAAGGTAAAATTTAGATAAGTTTACAAATTTACTATCCTGTCTTAATTCATTATATATAAATTTTAATTACATTCCAAGTTAAGGTTAAAAGTCCTAAATAGATTAATAGTGCAGCAGTTGCTTAAATACACAGCCTGGATTTAAGATCCAGCAGAAAAACCTTGACTAAAAGTTAAATAGAATTTACTTGGAAATTAAACACACATATAATTACTCCTTACATTAATAATTCATCACTGGAAAATTTACTTCAAATAATCAAATCTCCTAAAAAAAATTTTAAATTACCATATTACTTAGGAAACATGTTCACGGAATTTAAGTCGCAAGCTGTACTAAATTTCAGGTGAAATTAACAATCAAAAGGTGGAACTCACTTGAAGCGTTGAAAATTTAACTAAGCATTAACTCAACTTATAGATTTTTTTTTCGGATGTCCCATTCATAACAGGTGTTGAACA
>KK119229.1:126980-155407 GCA_000611955.2 Stegodyphus mimosarum | reverse complement strand
TCAGTCTTGAATAGAGTTCTGCTTGGAAGCTAAATCAAATAATTTGAATGGAATCAGAGAACCTATTCGCGTTTTTTGGTTTAATGATCATCTATACCATTCAGTGTCCTAAGATACGTTTACTGTTGGAACTGTATGGATATCCTCATTCTCTTAGAATTTATTTGGAATACAGAGAAAAGTGAAAAGGAAGGAAAAAAAAACTGAGAAGCTGTTTACCTTTGAAGACGAATGCTGAATATGGATCCTAATGTCCTAAATGTAGATGAATTTAATAGTTAATAATATTTTAGTTGAAACATGAAGAAATTCAGAAAAAATACAAAATGAAAGTTTCAATCTAAGATATTCATACAATTCCTTATATCCGATTTTTTCACAGAGCTTCATTATAAAAGTATAAAATAACTAAGTATATAGGAAACTGGATGGGAACAAAAGGTTCATTTGTTATATGCCAAGTTCATTATAGCAAATTTTGATTGTATTTGTTGCAAGCTTTATGCACTAATGATCTAATGAAATAAATGTAAAAGTCTCCATGTGGCATTAATTTACCATGAAATACTATTCTGCAATTTTTTCTACCTGTTTGGCTTAGACAGTTAAAAAATTGATATTTTACATATTTAGCTCCTAGGGATAAACTAGAAAATATACAGTAAGTGCTTGTGTTAAAAGTGCTTCCAGGGTTGGTGCTAGCTATTTTTGCTCCTTGCTACAATCTCTGTGTTGCTCCAAAATTCTGCTGTCCAGTGTAACTGTCCCAGCTCTGGTACTAAACCTCACTGCTACGAGTGTTAAAATGAAATCTACACACCAAGATACCGAAACTTTTTTAGTCTTATTTTTGTACATTTTACCCCAGCAGGTGCTATTAGTCTTGAAATGGGATTTGACATTGATTCACTATAAATGGATATCACTTTTCAAATTGTTGCCACCAAATATTATTGCCCTCTACCATTTTTAAGAAATTAAAAAATGAAGAACCTACATTTATGTATGTATGTTCCTTGCATTGTGAAAAAAGGGGATACCTATAGCCATTAAGATTTTGAATAACGTAGTTCTCCAACCAAATATAAGCACCTGGAAGCCCAAATTTTGACTTCTGAATATATTATTTATCTCATATTTTTTACAATTTTAATGTGCTTTTGATTAATAAACTTAACAATATGAAAGCGAGCAGTAGGAACACTTGTTAAAAAAATATTTTTATCTCCAGCGTGTGAGACTATTGCCATCTGGAAAAATGCAAGGTATTTATGGAAGATGGCTTGAATATATGAATATATAATTTCAATTTCAATTTTAGTTAACAAACCTGGCTCTATGGAAACAATGTGTTGCCATGCCCAGAAATAAAATATATTTATCTTCTACATGCCAGCATGTTGCTGTTCAATTAAACCTAAAATACTTCCATATTTAATCTGGAAAGTTACTGAGTAATAAGCTTGGAAAGTTACTGAGTAATAAGCTAAGTGATTTAAATGCAATAAACACAGTTCTTAAGAATATATTTTTTTTCTACTTTTTAGTACGACTGATTAAAACAAACATGTATTGAAATAATGAGATGTCTAATTAGAAATATTCAATATTTTTAAGAAACTACATTAGCTGGACCCATTAAAATTATTACACATTTTTTTCTTTTTTATGATAACTATATTAGGTGGCCAGCTGCATCAATAGCTATTTTTTAAAGAAATAATAGAGTACAAAAATATGTATGGCAACATCTTAACATTCTCTTGAGAATTCTTAAGATATGCTGCTTTTGATATTTTGTGACTTTGCTGTTGAACTAAATTTTATGTAGTGTAAGTGATATTTAATAAATATAATTAACATATAAAATAAAAAGGCAAACAAATTTTTTTGTTAGCCATCTTACTAAGAAAACTGAATATTGATATGATGAACAGAAAGAGTGAAAAAATATAAAAATGCACGCCAACACTTCCCACCGGATCAGGAATTCAAAACATATGTTGCTACACAGCTTTTAGAAATTTTGTTACTTTGTTGTTGAACTGTATGTGGCATAAATGTGAAGAAAATGATAATAAAGCTTAATAATAAAGCTAAAAAAAGGGAGGTTAGCATGAGTGCAAGTGCAGACTGTGAGCTCAGCAAAAGTGTAAAAAAACCTTAACAAACTCTCTTGGACAACCATGAAAAACTGAAGGCTTTCAGATTTTTTTTTCTTCCAATTTTTTTAACTTTATATTAGATTGGAATCTGAAATTGCAATTTTTTTTTTCGTTTAGATTTGTTGAAATTTCCTGACTAACTTTCATATGGCTCTGGCTCTTCTTGCATTAAATCCTAAATCCTGGCAATATATATATAATTCAGATGCTAACAGATTTAATGCCAACAGATTTTTGATTTCAATTTAATAAAATGATTTCTAATACAAGACACTAATTAGAAAACACAAACTATTAAAAACCTCTAACAAAATCTTCAGGAAATACAGTTATTAAAAGGTTAAGAAATTAGAAAAGATTCATTATAAAGTTTTTAACTTGATTTAGATTAGCTAAATAACTTTATACTGCCAACCGATCTTGATTTCAACTTAATAGTATTTCTGTTTAATAAAATTATTTTTAATACTACACATTAATTAGAAAACACAAACTATTAAAAACCTCTAACAAAATCTTCAGAAAATATAGTTATTAAAAGGTTACAAAATTAGAAAAGATTCATTATAAAATTTTTAACTTGAGCTAAATTCATTATTAACCCCAAAATTCATTCACTTAATTTAAAATACATGAAAATATAAAAAACAGAAACTTAACATTTGTGGATTTTGCTGTTTGACTATTAAAATGCATACCCTGGAAATTATGATATATTTTATTAACTATTTGAATTCATACTATTTAATATAAAGTAAACCACAGAGTAAAAATAAAAATAAAATTGCATTTTCTGTGGAAATATACCATTTTTTATTTTCTAAAATTGTAGCTTTCTATATATATATATTTTTGAAAACTTTTTAATAATTTATAATAAAAATATAATTTTTTACAGTTCAGAAAGTAATGCATTAAATAATAGTTCATTTTCATTTAGACTCATAATTAAACATTATATAATTAAATGATAAACATACTGTAATTGTATATTTAAAACATAAAAACTTAGATTAAAATGTGATGAATATAAATGATCTTCATTAATCATCAGTTTGGCAAATACCATGAAAGTACGGCAGGCAAGCCTTTATCATTAAGTTCCCATATTTCATTACTTACCCTTAAACACAAAATTAGAACTACCCTCAAAATATGATTCTATAGTTATTGTAACTAACTTAGTAGAATAAATAGCCTTATATTATAAATAAAAAGAAATATTCATTTTCAGAATCTCACAAGAAAGAATATTCATTTCCAGAATCTTATGTTAATCATGCAGTTGTGCAGCCTATTCAAGTATACTTAATCCTTTGACAATGTTTATTTCATATATTTTAGAGAAGTACACTGAAAACTTAACATGGTTTGACCATAATATATGATAAATACGGCTTATGTTTGCACACATTAAACATTTTTGTGAACTGAATAGCAATCTAAGATTTTACTGATGCAAAAATTTAAATAACTGTATATGAGACTTCTAACCCATTTAATAATTTAACACTGAAAAACATTGCACAAATTACCATTTACCATTTATGAAGGAAGCTGAAATGGATCTAATATATGGTAACATTCCTTCATTCATGCCAAAAATTATAAATAAAAGTTAAATTTAGTAACACATTTTTGAAGAAACTTTCAGGTTTACAGTAAATACAATAAAACAAACTGACTGCATCATATCATATAAAACTAGCACCATAAATGAAAAAAAGCTGCATAGAAAATACATGGCAAATTTCAAAAGTTAATTTACTTTACTTGCAGCAAACCTAGTTTATAACAAATGTTTTGGTCCCATCCAATTTCCTATCATTTAATGTTATTATAAAATAACAATGGATAGCAAGCCTCCAAATGTATGAAAATCAGGTTAACAAATGGGTATGGTTATGGATATCTTAAACTTTTTTATTGTTAGTTTCCTAGATATATTACAAATTTTAATTGAAAAATTATTAACTCTTAGAATCATGCATGTTTAGGATGTTAGGGTCCACATTCCTTGGATACAATGACGGGGGGAGGGGGGGACTTTGTTGTCATTTTATTTACAGTCGCATCTTTTTATGCTCTCAATTACTATGCAAAGCAAGAGTAACACCTACAGCAAATAGATTCTTGCGAGCTTGAAGCTTATATGAGTGATTTATCTGTTAGAAAATGGAAATTTTTTTATCAGTTTGTTTTGTGTAGGTATTTAAAATGCTATTAAAACTCTGTCTTCTAAATGGAAGGGGATTGCATTCTTTAGATTTTTGGAAGCTTAAAATATTCTTTATAGGGGCTATTTTCACCTTTGCTTTACAACCATATATATCTCGAGGGAAATTAATGCATCTTACTGGATATCAGATAGGCCAAATTAGCAATGAAATTATCTTTACCGTTCATATCTTTCAAGCCTAAACCATAACTTTTATACTAAGCAATTAATTGTGCAAAATTATTAACATGTGGTGAAACGACAAAAAAATTAGCAATTGCAGATAATAATTTAATCAACTCTTATCATATAACTTTTTTTTAAATTACAATTATTTTTCACTTTTTGGGGAGATGTGACAATTTTCCCCCCTTTCCTCCACTCTTGATTCATTAATCCATTTTTACTGTTTTGAGACATAATTTTTTTGTCTTGCCAGATGAATATAGTGAAGTACGGTACAAAGTCTGAGATCTGGACTTCGGTAATACTGGATTTGGGATTTTTATAGATATTAGATCATTTTAAATCTGCTAAGATGGCATGTAGAAATTATAAAATTAAAAATATGAAATCATGATTTATGAAATAATGAAGCATTTAATGATCTAAAAGGTATCAAAACTTACAAAAAAGGGGGGGGGCTTAATATTTATACACTTACTTTATTAAACACTTCTTTCAATGTAAGTTGTTTTGTTTTTCGTGCTAATACTTTACCTTTAATTCTATAGACATATAATTTCTTGTTCAATTACCAAGTTCCAATTCTCAAGTCCTGTAATTGCTGTGTCGAGAATTCCGACTAACTTATCAATCGTAATTTTTTCTTTTTTAATAACCTCTCCGTCACTTTCTTCACTATCTGTAACGGTATTTTCTGGATCTAGAACCATACTACAGATTTCGCCATCTGTTAAATGATTCATGATTGGGACATTGTCATTGTAATGAAAAACTTCTGTTTAACTCCTCTTCTCTAAATTCTGCCACCCGCTGCGGCCATGCGAGCCCTGTCGCCAGTTATTCAAATCAGTTAGTCTTAATAGTGCTAAATATAATCTTTTGACCTATGAGTATCATTAACAAAATCTACTTTTAGTATATGGAAAGAAATTTTTGTTAAATCTTTCCTCGTCAACATTTTAGTGCATTTAACTTAAATTTGTACTATCACTCAAGTTGTCATGTGTTGATAAACATGCGGTGATGATAGCAAAATACAATAAATAATGATACGCCAGGTTGGTGTCAAGGATATAAAATATTAGTTGGTGTAAAATCAACAATGTTTCTAGGTAGAATGTTTCGGTTTGAGATTATGCTAAGCAGATACGCAGTCAAACTACTGACTGCACAAATTTATGCTAAAATGATTATATCTTCAATAATGAGGTATTTTATTTAGTGCCAAACTGAGATTAAAAATCGGGACTCTTTACATGTTTTATTATGAGGAAAAAAATCAAATGCACATGCGTAAAGCATACTCCTCTCCAAAAAATCCTAAAAAAAATTGGTTGGTGGAGGCTTTGAGGTCTAGATTTTAGATCATTCCAGATATTGGACTTTGCACAGTATTACAGTTTATCTCTATAACTACAAATTGTTCTAAACCTTTATTAAAATAATTTTTATGCTATAAAAACAGAATCTAAAACAGACAAATACCTGCTCTGTCTTTCAATTATCAATCAGACAGTGATGAAAAACACAATCAATATACTATAAGTTCAAAATTCATGGAAAACAAATATGCTTACAAAATATAAATAAATATTTATATTTATTCATTTAGTTATATAGTTAGTTTTTGATAGCAGCATTTATAATTACTGCTTTACTTAAATGACTGTTTTTAATATGCAATTTATCACAAAATGACACTATCAGATGTTTCTAGCACATACGCTCAGACAAATATTTTACAGTTTACATAAAGTACTGTTAGATTTATTATTGATAATGTTCAATGATTCATACATATGACTTCACATAAACCTAAACCTTACCTACTATGTTAAAAAAATATCCATTTCATCTTAGACATTAAATTAAAATATAAAAGAAGGTATTGAATGTCTTTTATTTTGTATTATTTACAAGGTTAAAAAAAGACAAATACAATGAATAATTTTCACATATAATTAATTATCCAGAACATCCTCTACAACCACAATGAACACATTCTACGATTTTACCCTGAAAGATAACAATATAACAATTAACAATAAAAACCATTTTAATATAAATTTTTATGTACCTATAATTTCAAAAACCAACACAGGAAACACATTTATACAATAAAGGAAATGAAATATGAGAAACAGAAATATGAGGTACAGCTTAACACAGATGCAATTTAAAATCTGTAATAAGTTTTAAGCTGTGAACAGTATGATAATGTAATTGTTCTAAAAAATATAAAAAGATAAAATATAAATGGCAATAAAATTTATGAATTAGGTAACTCATACCTTCAGATTACCAGCAATATTTAATATTATGCAGTAGCAAAAAATTTCACACACATTTTCTAACACAAAAAATTATTTTTTAATTTTTCATTCCTTAGATAGCCAAACTATAATAGTAATTACATCATTAAAGCAATTTCTTGCATAATACAGAAATTTTAGATAATGCTTAATAAAAATTTTATAACAAGACACAAAATGATTGCTTAAATTGAATAAATTAATTTTTAATATTTTTGAGTAAAAAATGAAATTTATAACATATGCTACCCAAAATATTTAGCAATAAAGTACTCTTACCAAGCAGAGTTTTCTTGTCTTTTCTTTTTTAGATTTCAAAAGGTTTCAAAGATAATTAACAACATTTTTTATTTAATTAACATCTTAAAAAATTACTAAAAGAAAAGATATTTTCATCATGCTTTGAAAATATGAAAAATTGGATGGAATATTTGCAAATGATTAAGATATGGAGATACTGAAAAATATGTAAGTATTGTGGATAATTTTTATTTAACTTTCTATATATTTTTCTGATATTCCAGACTAAATACACTGGTAGGAAAAATTGAAAGAACTATGAAATGATGATTTGTGTTAATTCTATTACAAGAAGTCCAATTAAAGGTGATTGGTAGCTCAGGTTCAATGCTGTCACGCTCACCTTTGTTACAAAGAAAAATTTGTACCCTGTTCTTTCAGTTTGTATGGAAAGGAGTTCAAAGGGTGCTGCAAACTTTAATTTTGTTATTCAATTTCTTCATACAGAGTTAAATACCATTTTCATGTGTAGAAGGCGGAGCATGTCACTGAGAAGGCATATGACAGATTAACAAATGAAAATGCTTTCTCACGTACACATTTTAAAATTACATTTGTTAAATGCATAATTTTATTGTTCTTTGAAAGAAAACTAAATGTTTTTTGCAAACAAAAATATTTTGATATGACAAAGCAGTCACTTTTATAAAAACTGCTTTCCGATCACATTAAACAAAAATATTCTATTGCCAGGAATTTAAAATTTCTCAACTCAGAACACACTAATTGATTATTGCATGATTTTGTAACTTGGAGTTAAAAACAAACAACTTTCAAGGAAAAAGCAATTTTTTTTTTGGCTGCTGATCCAACTAAGGTTTAAAACACAATATATTGTAGGCTGACATATTTAAAATCACATTACACATTAGTAAGTTACAAGCTTTCATAGATAGCCTCTGTACTTCATCAGCTACCTATTCCGTGCAAGATTGCTGTATATTTTTGAGAACTGGTGTTCAGATGACAGATTGAAAGAAAGACCGCTATTGTAACATGGCCCTGTGGCGATTTCCTAGATCATCTCTGGTTTTCAAGGCTGTTTTTGTACCAAGATTTCTATTTTGTTCCAACCATATGAATTTAAATGTTTAAAGAATACTTAACCAAAGTTATATTTTTGTAGCTGTATTGGTTGGTAGAGTTAATAGATATTTTTCTTATGCTCGGCAATTCTTATTGATAATCTTCTAGAAGGTGAACCAGGGTTATACACGTTTTTGTCACATGGAAATTAAGACTTTTAAGGACATAAATGAAAAAAAATTAAGGACCTATCAGCAAATGGGAACTTCAGTTAAAGATATTATCTATGCCTGAACTTCACTTTTGTAATACAATCTGAGAAGAAATTGATCCACGAGTAGGATGCATTATTATTAAACATAATTTAGTAAATATAATTGTAAAACAAATTTGAGAATAAACTCAACTTATCAAGCAGCATTAAATATTTTACACTTATAATAGTTGGACATTTTTAAAAGATTAGTGGCTTTGTCACCTACTTGCTCAGTCTAGAGGTTAAGTAAACAGCAGGCAGATTCTATGGCAAATGAGAAGTAAAATCATAATTAGCATGATTTGTAACAGAAGACTAGCTGTTGCTACCACTGCTGCTTCTTTAGAGAGAGACCTGCTAATCAGAACAGGCCTGAAAGCCAGATATAGGCATGTTTGGCAAGTTTTGAAAGTTAATTATGCTTTGTCTGTCTGATGTAGTTAGTGTCATAGTCTTGAATACAGTTCCTGGGACTGTAAACCAGTTAAAATAATTTAAGGTTCCAATAAGCCACTAAAGCTCCAGAGGCGATAAGTTGTTTTGTATCATGTTTTTCAGTTTCACTAGCTGCAAAGAATAAGTTTTACATTAATTTTTACATTTTGTGCTGTATCTTACGACCTCAGCAAGGATTAATGAAAGGCAATAACTCGCTTCAACATGCAAAAATAACTTTTAAGGGCGAGCAGTTAGTTACAAATAACTACATTAGGTGGGTAGATACACTTAATGATTATAGATTTAGATGGTCACTAATAATTTTTTAAAAATATCTGTTAAAAATCACTATTAAAATCACAACATGGTAATATTTCACAGCTTAAAACACATATAATTTATGACATTAATTCTTAAATGCTATTAGGATAACTGTACATTAAAAGCTACAAAACATTTACTTATTTTTATGTTGTGAGCAAGGACACACAACAAAATATTTCTGTATCTTTTTAATTTGAAGCCTTCCCACACATTTTGGCTAATTTATATCGATTTCCTTCTCTTTAAGCATCTTTTCTAATAATTAGAAATTTGTTTCCATATGCAAACCAGTGTTCTAATTAGTTTCTGCTTACTTTACCTCCTAACTTGTCAAATTCTTGACAAGGTACCTATGAGGTTTTACTTGATCTGGTTATAGTCCAAAACCCCTGACAGACATGAAGCAAATTATAGTCATGTCTGAAAGTAACTAAAAAGTCAGATAAAAGTTTAAATACACCTGTTTATTTAAACAGAGCTTAGAACATAAAGGCACATTCTTATGCCAACAAAATCAACTACAGCTCGTGGTGATGGAACTAAACAGGAACAATCAAATTCAAACTAAAAATATGGACTAGTAGTCAAAGACTACACAATTTAATTTCAATCTAAGCTGGCTCAGTAACTCATTATCGTAACTAACAACTGGCTTATTATCATAATAAATTCAAATGTCAGCAGTAATACATTAAAGATAAATTATCAGAGCTGGTAGGAACTAATATAATGTGCAAGCAGACAGCAGAAACACACTCTCTTACAATCCAAAAACCTAAGTTTAAATATCATCTAACTGATATGCATTCTGGTGTGGAAACAGAAAGGAGTAGTAAAGACTAAAATTGTAAACAACTGGTTAATTTACATTATAATTAATTGTACATATTTTTGAAGAATAATTTTCTTTCTCTTTATGTATTCATTTCAATATGTTTACTCTTTATTTTACAATTTTTGGATTTAATTAAAGATTTCGGTTATTCTAAAAATTGTATTTAGAATATATAGAAGAAACTGATAATTTTATTTCGTTAGTAATATGAACATTCAGAATAAAAATGAAATAATATATGGGAGGGCCGGTTACAGAGCCTATGTGGCAGAATTTTCAGAATTTAGTGATGCACCGAGCAGCAAAATCTAGAAATGGCAAAACTTTTAGAATTTAGGACAAGCACTGGAACCAAATTTAGGAAGGTACTAGGCAGCAGAATTTAGAACCCACAGAGATTGCATCAGCTGGAAAAATGCCTAGACCAGCCCTGTGTATGATGGATTAAGACATACAAGAATAATCTTTTGAATTATCAGTTTTCAATTTCTTTATTAATAGAAAAACTTTCTATAGATGTCTATCCATATTATATGATTAGAAGTTGTTTCAGCATTTTCCATGCTTTCGTCTAGTGAAAAGAAGAGAAAATAAAGGGAAAATAAACATGTTAAGAAAAAGACTTCTAAGTCTCAAAAGTAAAACATTCAAATATTATGTTTTCATTAGTCTTCCAAAAACTCTCCAAAAAGTAAGAAATTCATCACAAACTTTCTGTAAAATACATCCATTGCATGTTAGTACCATGAAGACATTTTCACCTTGTCACATTTTTCTGAAATCTTCTAGAAATGTGAATCTATAAATCTTGCCTTCAAATCTTTCCAAATTGCAGTGCCTAATATCTGAAAATAAAATTACCCCTACCAATTTCGTAAAAGCAAAAGATAAGTCCAGAAATATTTTAAGGGGGGGGGGAGGAAGGGAAAAAGTGTTAAATTAATTTTATAGAGAAAACTGATGTATATTATGAGACAATTACATGAGAAAAACTCTTCACCATGAAAAAATTTAAAAAAAGACATTTTTAATTAATTACATAGCTACTTTGCTTTTGTTGAGAATTGTTTCATAAATTGTGCTTTATAGCATTTATTATGTTGTTAATTTTTTAAATTCAAAACATTGTACAAAAAGTCAACAAAATGGATAGTAATGTCATTTTATAACATAGCAGAAAAAAATTTAAAATGTTTTATTTTAATGTTAATTTTCTTAAATATAATTTCAATATATTACCATTAATTTAATGAAATTTACCAATGTTATAAGCTTTAAAAAAATTGTTGAAAAATTACCAGACCACCAAATTAAAAATTTTCATTAGAAATTGATCTTAAAATTACGAAAATATTGATAAATCGCCAAACTTAGAAATTCCACAAAAGGAAAAAGTTATTTTCACCCATTCAAAAGATGGCCATATTTGTCAGTGAACTGCCAAAAATATTCCTCCAAAATACCAATTCACACTCAAAATGGCAATCATAAAAACAGATAGAGTTTCAGATGATTAAAATTAAGGACCTTCTAATTTTGACCGAAATTAGTTCCAAAAATCGATTCCAAAACACCTAAGGACTTCTAAGGACCATACGAACTTTGTAAACCAATACATTACATTTCCACATTCGTATCTTCATTGCAGAAAGAGATAGTACACATATCCGATGTATCTGTTGCACTGGCATCTGATAATATTCTTCAGACCATCTTATTATGATTGTAATAAACTTTCTTAGACATTTTTTTGGATGATAAATAATAATGTATTATTTTTAGAATTAATATTCCTATCAATTTTTATAGCCATTAGTAGCATACTGAGATTTTTTAAAGAAGCAAAAAAGATAACTGCATATAACAGAAAAAATTCCATAAATTTTTAAGAGCATTTAATTTTTTTTTTCAAGGAAGAATATGCATTAAGTCAGTTATTTTAGTTAATATAAATGAATGATTTAACAATAGGAAAAATATGATATGAATATATTATGATAATTATCATACTTCTTCCAGTTTGCTTTTTGGTACTCTGCAAATACAATTAGTTCCAAAATTTGTGTCCCTTGTCTGAATGCACCGAAGGCAACATAAGTTTTCATAACCCTGTTTTTTCCATTTAGCAATAAGATTTTTGTCAGCAATGTTTTCTTTCAAACAGTAGTCATAAAGCTCTGGAAAAGAAAAAACTTTTACAATTAAAGCAAAATCATAAGATAAAAAGAATAATCTATATGCATCATAATGCTTTACAGTAAACATGAATTTTTACCTCCAATCTTGAAAATATTCACATCACTAAAATTCTGGATGACCTTCTAATACTTAAGTTAAATACAAGGTTGTTCAATAAGTTCGCGGAGCGCCATCTATTCGTCAATATTAGACCTAAAACTTTGACGCCATTTTCATATTTGTTCTTTCTTAGGAACACGTCAAAAGTTTTATTTCGATCTGTTAATTTATTTATTGTTTAACTGCCCTTTATATCTAACGTGTTGTGCCTTTTTTCAGGTATGGATAAAATTGAGCTACGTGCAGTTATCAAATTCTTTGTAAAAAAAGGTTTAAAGGCAATGGAAATTCATACCGAAATGGTGAATGTGTTGGGTGAATCTGCTTCTTCAAAAACAATGGTTTGCAAGTGAGCTAGTTTATTCAAAAACGGTCGTACCAGCCTTGAAGACGATCTGCGAGAGGGACATCCAAAAACTGCATCAACACCGGAAATCATCGTAAAAATACAAGATATGGTATTGGAAGACCGTCGACTGACTGAAAGAGATTTAACAGAGGCTTTAGGCATTTCATTGGGCACAGTGAGCAATATTTTGAGTGTTAATTTGGGTTTCAAAAAACTCTGTGCAAAATGGGTGCCACATTCTCTAACGATGGAGCAAAAACACATTCGGATGCGACTTTGCCAGCAACATCTGGAGTGTTTTAAGGAGAATAAAAGCGACTTTATCCGTCGATTTATCACAATGGATGAGACTTGGGTCTACCATCATGATCCTGAATCAAAACGGGAGGCTAAGGAGTGGTGTGAAACCGGCTCTTCGGCGCCGAAGCGAGTTCGTGTGCAAAAATCAGCCAAGAAGGTGTTAGCATCAGTTTTTTGGGATGCGAAAGGAATGTTGTTTATAGATTCAAACTGGCAAAACAATTAATTTGGATTATTATTGTAACCTTTTGAATCAATTAGACGAAAAAATTCGTGAAAGAAGACCCGGATTACAGAAGAAGAAAATCATTTTCCACCAAGATAATGCACCTGCGCACACAGCTAAAAAAATCATTGCTAAAATACTGAATTGAAGTACGAATTGTTGCAACATTCAGCCTATTCGCCAGATTTAGCTCCTTCTGACTTCTGGCTCTTCCTGACCCTCAAACAATATCTCTGTGGAAAACGATTTTCTTCAAACAAAGAGGTAATAGCTGCCGTGGAGGGATATTTTGCAGAGCTGCCAAAAAACCACTACAGTCAAGGGATCCATAAATTAGAAGACAGTTGGAATAAGTGTATTGAAGTTGAGGGAAACTACGTTGAAAAATAAAGTCATTTTTACAAATAAAAATTGGTTTCTTCATTTCCGTTCCGCAAACTTATTGAACAACCTTGTATTAAATGTATTAGAGTTCTGAAATACAGATAGCTTCTTTATATTTACAAAAAATGCTAGAAGATTTTGTGCACATTTTCAAGTTTAGTACAATGCACTTTTCCTTACATCAACAACATATAGTATACATTTTGTTCACAAAGCTTTAGGGCTAATTTTTCTTAAACAAATTAAGCAATTATTGACAGCATTTGTTACTCATTATAGTTACATTTCAAATTGCTTTTCCTAAAATATCATCTGCTTAACATAATTTTCTGCACAGTTAATTATTTGCTTTGATCTAATATGCATCTGCTTCCACATTGAGAGAATAATAATAACATTTTGCAGGGAAGTGGGAAAAATCCCTATGCAGACATTTGAAAAGTTGTGTAAAAATATATAGATCAGTCATTAAAATAATCCAATGTTGTTCATGCTATATATGATTTCATGATGGATGCTAAGATGCTGATGATGAACTCCTTGGGATCTCTGCATCAGGCGTGGTTACCACTTATGACTCAAACATATGAGAACTTTGAAAAATTTGATTAAATTTGTTGAAAAATTTATCACATCTATCTTTAAATGATAAATGATGACAGTGTCCAAAACCTAGTTGTAACCTATCTTGAAAACTGAAAAATTTGTTCTTAATTTTTTGTCCCTCATGAATTAAATGCAGGTTAAGTTCCATTTATCAATCTAGGATCAATGGAGGAATCATGTTTCATTCAAAAGCTTCAATACCATTTATTTTCATTCTAACAAAGATTTTTTGTGTATAAACATTCCAACTGTTTTGTATTTAATAAATACTCCAAGACAAAATATATGTCACAGGAAACTACTCTGAGTATAAAGTCTGAATACTTTGAAAAAAGGAGGGTGATACACTTGAAACAAAATTTCAAAAACATGAAAAGTTTTTATATTAAAGGCTAATTTACTCCTCACTCAAACAGAAATATTTCTATTCATGTATACTTTCATATAATCCTAGTTTAAAAAACATACAAAATTTTATTAATCTCTAAAATGTTTTGCCCACATGTCATATGTGCAAACCTTTTTTGTGCAGCCTTACTTGAACACAAGGATCTCATTTTCAAAGTTTTAAGTTTTGAATATCCTATTATTTGTTTTATTTTACTTTTAATGTTTCTAGATAGCATTAGATAATTATAGGAACACGTTTGAATTTTTTTTATTCCTAGTGAATTCATTCTGAAACATCTGCTTGCATCACAGGTACATTAAGTTGTATTCGCTAAACATTTCAGTTGTAAAGTTTTATTATAAAATAATAAACTTATTACTAAAGACATACAAAATAGCTTTTAAGTTACATTACAGTAATTTGAATGCCTTTTTTTCTTATTCTTGTTTTAAAATAGCTCATACACTGGTTATCATAAATTAAGGAAAAATCACAAAAATAGCGATAACTTCCTAAAAAATAAGCCAAACTGTGCAAAATTTGAATATATTGCCAAGTAAGAGTATCTGAGTAAAACTGCAATATGCAAATTAGTGGCGCTGCACTCAGAATACGTCATCTGCGGGGAGCATAAAGGTCCATGTTTGAAAGCAAGCCCACATATTTCACTGTGATAGAGACATCAGAAATCTGAGCTAGCCAATTCGTAACAATGACCTCCAGCCATCATTTGCCTGCAAAAGTACGATGGAGAGCCATTGGCAGACTAGAGGCAGGACAAAGTCAAACAGAAGCGGTCGGATGGCTAAATGTGAGTCCTTCTGCGGTTCATAGACTTTAGAGGCAATTTCAAACCACTGATTCGGCATGTAGGAGGTTCAGCCAAGGACGGCCAGCTGCTATGACGTGCGCCGATGACCGATATTTGCACATTATGTGCACAACCGCTACTCCGATTCTTCTTAGGTCCTTCCTTGCTGCAGCCACCAGAAGGTTGCTGTCAACGTCAACTGTGTGCAGAAGACTTCACGAAGATGGTCTGTATGCGAGGCGACCAGCCATTTACATGCCGCTCACGTCACGCCATAGGAGGGACCGTTTAAAGTGGCCATGACAACATGTCCACTGGACGCCTGATCAATGGAAGACTGCTGTCTTTACGGATGAGTATAGGTTTAGTCTAGAAAGCGATAGTAGGCATTATTTGATAGGGAGAGAACCTGGAACCCATTATTATCCGTCAAACATTCGTGAAAGAGATGCATACAGAAGAGGTAGTGTCTGTGTTTGAGGTGGCATCTCTTTGGGTGGACACACAAACCTCCATGTCTTTCCAAGGGAAACCGTGAATGCTCAGGTTTATAGAGATGACATTTTTTATGCTTATATGCACCTATATGATTTCCTGTAATAGGTGATGCTTTCCTGTTACAGGAAGACAACGCAAGACCACACAGGGCTCGCATCGTAGATGATTATTCAACAGGATACAATTATGCGCATGGAGTGGCCAGCTCAATCCCCGGGCTTGAATCCTATCGAGCACATTTGGAATGCTTTAGGGAGACATCTAGCTGCTCTCAATCCGCCCCCTCAGACCCTTGTTGCACTTGCAACTGCTTTGCAAGAGCAATGGCTCTCGCTTCCTATGGAACTGATAGACCGCATAATTGAAAGCATTACACACCTGTATGCTGTATTGCTTCAAGAGCTGATCATATTTCATATTGAAGGTACTTTTCCTATAGCAAACTGACACCTTCGATTTGTTCATTTTTATTACATGCCGATAGCAGGCTAAGAATATGATACCTGCTGCATGAAGCCATGGATTCAGCATGATGCCTTTACAAGGTCATGGTGGCTCATTGATATTCCCAGATATTTTCTCTTGCTTATGTTTGGGATTTCTGACACTTTACTAAGCATCTACAAAGTACTTAAGTACATAGATCTACTGGGCAAATACTTACGTCCCTTCAAGCTTTTGTCATAGATCTCAAATGATTACCACCTGGTTTGAGGATATTCTATTGAAACCTCCCTGCTGAAATAATCATTCCAAAGCTTAGACTTCAATCCCACTGAGCACATAATACAGGTTATAATTCTGGAACTTCCATAGATTTGTAGAATTTCAGAACTTTGTCATGTGGTAGCTATTAAGATCAAAGGAACAGCACCTTGTTACACAGCAGGTATTCCTAATTCAGTGGCATTTCAATGTTTCTTTTCTTTCCTTTTCTTTCTTTAATATTAGGTATCCCTAATTCAGTGGCATTTCAATTTTTTCTCTTTTTTTAATCAAATGGCTAGACATTTGCTTCTCGCATATTGCTGGGAATGACCAAACCCTTTGATTATTTAGCTGTCTAATCACCAACAATGTTAACCAGAATGCATTACTGGGAATATAACAATATTACACCTGTGAGAGAAAAGAAAAGGAAATACACAAACAATTATGCATTAAACAATAATCAAATACACACTTTGAAGATTAGACTACCAAGTAGCCTCCACTACCTGCTAAAATGTTCAGGGGATTTAATATAAATTATTTATAAAAGTTCCCTTTCTGGACATCGAGGATACAATGAAGTAAAAGGAAATATTACATTAATTGAATTAATACCGTGGAAATAATAACAAAAAGTATTTTCAGTAAAAATGATAGCTAATATTTACCTCGACTAATGGCTTTCCTTTTATGATAAAGGTCAAATATATATCGAGACTTCTGATGATGAATACGAAAGATGGGCCACAAAGATTCAACTTTTCTCTTGCCATCATGAGGTTCAGTTTCAGCTTTTTCAGAAACAAAAAAATATTAAGTATACAATATATAATAAATATATCAAAGCTTATGTACACTAAATAAGTTTATATTAAGAACTATATATTTTAAAATGCTTTCTGATTACTTTTCAGAAAATTCATACCTTTGAAAATAGCACAAATTAAAAGAAGACAAATTCTCCAACCCATTACATTCTCTAACAACAACAAACAAAAATCTATACACCATGAAAATGTAAAAGAATGTAACGGCACCCGTCATGAAAATACGAAAATTCGGCTACACACATCATTCAACACCAACAGCCATTAAGAACTCATGGAATATGTTATGTTATCAAGTTGATAGATACAAATAATCGAATTCTCACCAGCCATGTAAATTCAGGCTGGTTTCCAAGTTAGTAGTAACCATAGGGAATGCCTCGAAGACACAATGAAACTACATGTAGCTGAGTAAGTTCTAGAGAGAAAGCATCACTACCTTCTGGGAAGCGAGTGGTCATATTTCCTAATCACCAAGCACAAGGGCAAAGTGATAAAACAGCAAGACAATGCTGCTCTAGCAGTGGCAGGCTGCAGAGAACAGCTTAAAGCACAGACTTAGCCACCATGTGTGCCCCCTCCCCCAATCATACTGATGGCTACACTTAACCATCATTTAACAAATTATGCCACATATCTGGAACATCTGGGATCACACATGACCATTGGACAATGACTTGTAAAGGGATGACTGCATATTGTCAGCATCCTTTATGACATCTACCATTAATACTGGCTCATCACAAATGTTTCCAATAGTATTGTACCCATGCCAGGAGGAATGTAGCAGACTGGAGCTGCATCATTTTTAGTGACGAACTTAGATTCTCATTTGGCCTCGATGATGACCGCATCCATGTGTGGAAGTGGCAGGACAATGCTGCTCATCCCATGTCATTGCAAAGGGACATACTTTGTCTTGCCTAGTGTTAATGTTAGGGAAGCTTTTGCTTATGATACTCAAGTCACTTATAATCATCCTGTAAGCCACTCTGATTGGCCTTCATTATGTCAACAACATCCTGTGGCCTACTGTAGTGATTATGCTGAGGGAAATTTTTTATCATGATAACTACTAACATTCTCTG
Source organism: Stegodyphus mimosarum (assembly GCA_000611955.2). Classification (NCBI taxonomy): domain Eukaryota; kingdom Metazoa; phylum Arthropoda; class Arachnida; order Araneae; family Eresidae; genus Stegodyphus; species Stegodyphus mimosarum. The sequence goes on along the minus strand of KK119229.1, from coordinate 136,858 downwards.
CAATGTGACAACTATCTCATGACAATCTGATCGTTTGACTTTTTCTCACAGAACATATCTCGGATACAATCAAACATCATAACATGTCTTACTTTGCTGTACAACTGCACCAAATCTGGCTGATCATTCTTCATGAAAGCTGTGATGATTCAAATAGACAGTTTTCTCTACCTTTGAATAGCAAACCAAAAAGTATAAGAAGCCCAATGATTTAGAAAATGAATATTGGTAACAGTGTGAAATAGAAGATTCCTTCAGTTTGTTTTGATGCAGCTTGAATGCTGCTGATGAGATGCTAGGTTTCTAGATTAGATTATTTTGTTTGTGATATTAAAATAAATTTGTTTTAAAATTAGACTGAGTATTTTGAAAAACCAAATCACCACTGAACCACTATATCTAGAATTTAGATGAGGCCAATTTTAAATAGAATTATAGTAGAACTTTGTCCAACAGCATTAGGCATTTGTATACATCCAAATTTCCATATATACAAATAAACAAGGCAGCCCTAGACCATATTAAACTGTTGCTCTGGACTTTCTTGATGCAAATAAATGGCATTACTGATTCTCTGATAGTTCTCATGTTTTCCTCACAAAAAAAAAAAAAAAAAAAAAAAAACATGCGCAAAAATCTCACCTCCAAAGTAACCTAAAAAATTGTATGCTTACTCCACGATGTCATTAAATAATCGGCAATAATATATTACAAGAACTTGCAAGAAGTTACCTGCAATCAGTACTTGGCAAATTGCTGAATGGTATGGGTTGCCACATCCTATTGTTTATTGCCATGCTTGGCAATAATTTTTGGTGAAAATTCTGGGTGGCTATACTAAAGGATAGCCGAAAGTAATTTACAATATTAGACTTAATGCAGAAGAAAATTTATTAAATACACTTGCAGAAACATCAGGTTATTTAGAAGCAGGAGAGATGAAAAATGGCGGCTCTACTCAGATATAAGTCCCCGGGTGTTCTGTGCTGGTTTTTGGCGGGAGTTTTTTGGTATAGCAACCTTTTTGACGTTAAAAGTTGAGTGGGTGACGTGGTTTTGTTTTGCGTTTGGATGTTTGGGGAAAGCGTAGGTTGCGTTAAGGCCTAGGATTTTGCAATTCTGTGATTTTTTTTTTTAAAGTTAAAGCCAGTTGCTTTCTAAATGGTTTCTCATCAAACATTTTTGGTGAGGGTGTTTGAAGCCGAGCATGACGTGTCATAAGTCCGAAAGAATTTTGAATGGTAAGTGAAGCTATGTTTTTTCTCATGTATTTCAGGGAATGTTAATGCATTTTGTAATGTATTTAATGAATATTGTATTTAAGATGATTGTGTTATTAATGACTTATTTCTTCATGGTTTGTGTTTATGCTTACAGTATATATTTTTTAAAATTTATTGTTATTATTTTAGCTAGGTTTGCAGAATGTCATGATTTCTGCTTAGTGCCACGAATTCTGCAATTCTCTAATGTTTTTTAAAGCTAAAACAGATCGCTGCGTACATGGTTTTTAAGGGAATAATGAATGATTTGTTCACTGGTGTGCTGGTAGAAGTATATTTTTGTGGAAATGTATTGTTATTTTAGTTTATTTTAGCGAGGTCAGAGCTATGCAATTATTTCAGTGCAGTGCCACGAATTCTGCAATTCTCTGATGTTTTTTAAAGTTAAAACAGATCGCTGTGTACATGGTTTCTCGTCAAACATTTTTGGTGAGAAACTTCACACTTTTACTATGTAAATTTTTTGTTTTTATTTCGGACTTATAGCGTAAATTGTGTGTAAAAACGTGGTTTTTGCACATGTGAAAACCGCATTTTTGCAGACATTTTAGGCTTAAAGTTCGAAATGTAAACAAAAAATTTAGACAGTAATAACGTGTCGTGGAGTTTCTCGCCAAAAATGTTTGGCGAGAAATTTGTCGCCAACCGGGGACTGATATAAGAGTAGTTCCATTATGGCAATGCCTTCACCAGGACTCGAACCACAGACTTCTGGAATATGCGCTCAGCGTGCTGACCACTACACCATGAAGGCATGCAAAGAAGGTGGGAGAAGTACCTTATACACTAATGTGCACCAATGTTAAAAGTAAATTAGCTATTAAAATATAAGTACTTGTATGTTTTTATTAAATATTCACAATTAATGTTTTCATACACTTAGAACATGCATTCTTTATTTTATTAAATAAGTTTTGTACAGATACACAATACAAAGTCTGAGATCCAGTATTGATAAGATTTCTAGATCATCAGTTAAAATCTAGTTAGATAACATGCACAAATTATAAAATTAAAAACAAGAATAGTTGTTTATGAAATAATAAAACATTTATGATTTTAAAGGAATCAAAGTTATTTAAAAAAAAAAAAAAAAAAAAAGCTCCACCTTTGTTTGTTTTATTAAACATTTATGCTAATGTAAGTTCTTTAAGAGCTTTCATTTTTGTGCTAATATTTTCTTTTTAATTTTATAGACAGATATACAGTACAAAGTCCGTAATCCGGACTCATCGGGACCTCGGCAATTCTGAATTAGGGTTTTTTCTGGATTATAGATCATCAATTTAAATCTGGTAAGATGGCATGCAGAAATTATACAATTAAAAATATGAAACAGTAATTTATGAAATAAAGAGCAATTACAATTTAAAAGATATCAAATTTTACAAAAAAAAAAAAAAAAGCTGAATATTTGTTTACTTTATTAAACATTTTTTTCAATGTAAGTTGTTTAAGTTGTTTCATTTTTTGTGCTAATACTTTCTCTTTAATTTTATAAACAGACATAATTTCTTGTTCAGTTACAAAGTTCCACTGTTCAAGTCCTGCAATTGCTGTGTCGAGAATACCGACTAAATTGTCAATCAAAATTTTTTCATTTTCAATAACCTCTCTGTCACTTTCTTCCCTATCAGAAGCAGTATTTTCTGGATTTAGAACTATACTACAGATTTCGCTGTCCGTTAATTGATTGATGATTGGGGCATTGTCATCGCAATGAAAAACTTCTGTTATATCATCTTCATTTATTACTGCTTCTCTCCATTTCTTTACATAATCCAATAACTGGAGAATTTCACCTTTAGTTTGCGATGCCCGAAAACCTTCAAATTCGAGGCTCTCATTTTCATCGTCCTCACCACGAGATATGATAGCTGGCCATAAATTATGCCAAGCACTTTTTAATGTATCTGGAGACACATCCTCCCACGATCTTGCGATGCTCCACACAGCAGATTTTATGCTAAAATATTTCAAAAATTCTTGAATAGTTTTGCCATCGTTCAAGAAATTTAACATAGATTTTAAAAATGCTACTTTATATTTGCATTTCAGTGGGTGCACTATTCCCATATCCATAGGCTGAATGATAGACGTACAGTTTGGAGGGAACAATAATATGGATACATTACCTTTCGCTAAAACTTTAAGTGAAGTATGCGCTGAACAGTTGTCAACAGTCAGGATTATTTTTGAGTCATCAGGTAAACCAACCGAATTCAAATGTCGCCAAGCCTCGGGTATAAAATGATTTTCAAACCAATCATTCATCAACGCTCTTTTATTTGCACAATATATAATGGGGAAAATCGTTACTCCTTTAAATGCTCGAGGTCGTGCATGTTTTCTGATTACGAAAAGTTTGCACTTGTGTGTTCCTGCAGCATTTGCGCATGCTAAAATTGTTAGTCTTGCTTTGGAATCTTTGACACCAGTTGGAGCCTTTTGTCTAGAGGTTGCCAAGGTATTTTGCAGTACATATTGCCAAAAAAGACCAGTTTCATCAGCATTGTAAATTTTTTCTGGAAATAATTGTTCACTAGTAATGAGTTCAATGAATTCATCTGCAAATTCTTCAGCAGCTTCAGTATCAGCGGAAGCTTTTTCAACTGAATTTTTAATTGTCTTATACCATGGTGATTTTTAAATTTGGTTAACTAACCTGTCGAATATGTGCACTCAGTGTTTAAATTTATTTCTTCATGAAATATTTTGGCTTGAGCCATTAGCATTGGACCTGTCAATGGCACGCCCTCGATGCGATGCTGTCTGACCCATTCAATCATCACTTTTAGCATAAAGAACCCTTTCTCTGTTATTCGTTGCCAGTGGGGTGTCAGAATCCACAAAAAATTCAAAAAGTTCCTTTTTCTTTTTGCTTATGTCACATACAGTTGACTTTGCAATGACATACTCCTCGCATAATTTTGAGACGGATATGCTTTTATCCATTTTTTGCAGGCAATTCCACTTTTTGTTTGATGGACATCAAAACATGTTTTCGCTTTGTAAATCCTTTGGCAGCTCCAGAATCGGAAACTCTTTTTGACATAATCGAAAGTTCAAGCTTAATTTTTATGAAATTGCTCTAACAGTCAGCAAAAAATAATAAGGCGGATCCAATTAGAAGATTAAGGAATTACTTTTCCATTTTCACAACAATTTCCTACCCTACCCATCCATTAACGCAGAAAATAGGTGTGAAGATTTCGAACGACATCCTTTGTACTTTCTAACAAAGATTCCATTAGGCTTTTACCCGTTCTTTATAAATCTATTCTGAAGGTCAGACCAACAAAGCTTTGTTATGACCACGACTGAGATTTTGTTTACTTCCGTTATTTTTATAGGACCTTTATGGCTGTTGAAAGCTTTCCTGCACGTTTCTTGCTGTTTAAAGCTTAAAAGCACACTGTATCAAAAAAGAATCAACAACAAAATATCACGAGCAACCAAACGATAAGAAACCTCTTAGGACAAGCTGGCTGCAGTAAACGGATACAATGCATTTGGAGAAACTGCACCTGCTAGTGCATACCTTACGGGGAGGGAAGAAAACAAGATTGCAATCTCGGCTGTTTTCGAAAATCTCCATATGTTTTATTGTGGAAGGAAAAAAATCAAATGTGCATGAATAAAGCATACAAAAAAAAAAAAGTTTGTGGCTTTGAGGTCCGGATTATGGACTTTGTACTGTAATAGCTTATTCAGTCACAAAGTACTTTTGTTCGAGTCCTGTAATTGCCATGTTGAGAGTTCCCACTACATTGTCAATTGAAATCTTTTCATTCTGAAAAACCTCTTTCTTCCCTATTAGCAGTTATAGTTTCTGGATCTAAAACCAAACTATAGAGTTTGCTAGTTGATGGCTCATAAAACTGATCGAAAGCAAAAGGCTTCAATTTCAAAGCAAGTCAGCATTGGGTTTAATTCTTTGCTAAGCACTAAAAATTTGCTTTATAGGTGCACACTAGTTATGTAGATGGAAAATTATGAAGAGAAACATAATAATAAACTTCATAATAAGATTGACACACTAAAAAGAACTACCTTCTTGATTAGATAGAAAATGCTGAACTTCCCGTTTATTTAAATAATGAAAATAAGACAAATTATACAGCAGATGGAGAAAAGTAAAATCTGGCCAACAGCACGTGAAAAACAAAGCACGTTTGCTTGTGCTTGTTCAAACTGCTAATGCACATAAACTTCCACCATTCATTCAATACAAAATACTGATTTCATAAATACTTCTGTAAAGTGCCACTGTGCGTACTATCATTCAATTCTAGTGATTTCGACAAACTCATTAAAATAAATTACGAATTTTGCAATCCTTGACTACATGGCCACTGTAAAATACTAACCAGTAATTAAACACACAATTCATAACTGATAGTTGGTCATAACAGCAGACGTACTTCTTGGGATGCAATTGACTTCCGAAGAAAAATTACTTTTTCCGAAATCATTTACGCTACTTACAAACTTGGTTATAAAAACTTAATAGGAAAATATTTTTCAATTTCATCAAACTGAGCATTTATTACCAATTTCTGTTTCATAATCACACAAAAAGGCGTATTTTTAACATATTTTGTCAATTCCTAATACAATAAATTGCAGCTATGATGGATCATATCTTCTTTTCATTCAATACCTCTTAAACGTATTTACAGCGAAATTCTAGAAAAAAAATTTAAATCGAGTACCTTCACGCATTTTTTGCTCCAGCTCGTCAATAGTTGGTTCAATAAGTTCCCATCCTTCAGGTGGTCTTTTTCTGCTTCTTCGAACTTTTGGCATTGTTTCTTTAAATTACTTATAAACTACTAACGTAGCAAGGAACTCAAATGAAAACAAATCTTTTTTTCCTATTTTCAATTCAGAGAAAACAAGTGGTTGCCAGATTTCAAATTTTTTAAAATTTATTATCTTTCTTGTTCTTCTTCTAGGTTACATATTCACCTCCTCGTCTATTTTCAACACCTCAGTCAACGTACTATAGACTTACAACAGCACATTAGCGTTTTCATGATAAGTGATAGGTCACATAGACTTCTCCAATATTTGACACATTGTTAGGACACATTCATATTAGGGCACATTCATTATTAATTTTCTTCAAGCTTTTCTTTCATCGTCTGTATCTTACTTGAGTTCATATTTGATATTACTTTTATTTAGTTTGGGCCTTTCTTCTAATCCACTTTTTTACCTGGCTTTAACAATTTCGTATCAAACGCTACGAAATTACTTTTCTTTAAATCAAAATTGCTCTCTTTCTGTTTGTCTTTCTTTCGCACCTAAGCTTGATTCTCTGCCCTGAGGGCAGAAATACTTAGCGGATGCAAAACAAGACATCTGTCTATTTTGTCTGTCTGTCTTTTTGCATGTGTCATTTATTTAATTCTAAATATTTACTATATTCATAATGGGTATTTTAGAGAAAATTAACGAAATAGAGAAAGAAATATCAAGGACACAGAAAAATAAAGGTACTTTGGAGATGCAAATATGGTTATCAATCACTTACCCTGAAAGATTTCTTTTTTTGTAATATCATGTTCACATATTTCATTAAAAATGTGTAATACCTAATAATGTGAAAGATACGAAATATTAATGCCGAGTAAAAATAATAGGAATAATAAATGCAATCAAATTAATCTTAATTTCATTTCCGCAGAGCTAGATCTTTTCTTTTGAAACATATCTATCTTAATGAAAGCCCTGTTTTTTTTTTCTCATTATTATGCTTATTTTATATAATTATGTGTTGTGCATATGTATTTTTATTTGTGTATGTGGTATATCAAAAGTTTGAAACCTTTTAAATCTTAGAATCTGCTGATATATCTTAAAATTTACCTAGAATAAATAATAAAATTTCAAAATACCTACATTTTGACTTTTACCCTGACAGTAAATATACGAATTTATCAGCCGCCTGTGGAAAAACTGATATGCACTGAGTAAAACAATTTTGCCTACGTAAACTGTGGAAAATAACACATTAATACCTAAAAGTAATTCTGTAATTTATTACAATAAATTGAATTTATTTTAAAATATATATATCTCAAGTAAACAGACTATTTTTAAATTGGTGAAAAGTCTACCCACTTTAAACAGTGTGTTATAACCAAGTGTTCTTTCTTTTTTTTTTTAAGAATCTTCTCATTTTTCATTTTACTGAACAGAATGTTTTATATTTATTTACTAAATAAAGTTGCCTTTTTTTATATATATATATAATTCATTTATTAACTTTAACTTTTGGTTTTAACTATTGCCCTTGAATACATAAATGACGAAACACGAATTGAATGATTGGGGAGCTAGGTTTGGAGGCAACTTCCCCTTGATAAGTCTGTCTCCGGCCTACTCAGCAATCATTCATGTATGCATTTTAATAAATTTTAGTTTCATTTTTATTAATTAGTAGAATTTTTTTCAAGTTTTGGTTGAAATTGAACTTGATTTACTTATGCTACTGAATTTAAATGATATTATAGATTAGTTCATAATTAGCATTAATTTGTTTACACAATTTCTGTTTAAATTATAATTTATCTTAAAATTACTATTTTAAGTAGTTACTGTTTACTATAATTCATTTATTAGAATCTCATAAAATATTTTGCACACAAAATTACTGAAAGCAAAAAAGTAATTTAAAAATGCTATGATATGTATATCTGATATGCTGAAAGTCAGATCAGTAACTTAAAATTACAGTAGCAGTCACTAGCAAATATTGATCGTAGAAAAATTTATTACGATACCAAATTGTATTTAGTGTACCCTAGCTTCTAATGAATTAGTCTAAAAAACTGTCAGAAATTATTGCCAGTTGTTAGAAAAAGTCTAAGGATTAAATGTTTTTTTAAGATATTTTGGGTTTTTACAATCATAATTATAATATTAGACTTTGTAAGTAAATTCTAAAATTTATTGGTTTTCAGACTACTAAACTAATGTATGGAAACAGCAGGCAAGTAATTCTCAGAAGTAATAGGAAAGTTGAGAGATTACACATAAAGGCTGTTTCATTTCATGTCCTGATGTAAATGGAGTAATATTATTATAAAACAAGTACCAGCTTGTACATGACATGCTATTTCTTTTATTAAGAGCAGTGAAATAGATAGCATGATTTTATATATTTCTTTTACATAGCTTTTATGCTAAGTAATGCAGAATAGTATTAACTTGAAACAATGTTTATTGTTCCTTAAAAATTGAAGCAAAATTTTTGTGTTAGAATCATAACATGCAATTTATAAAATTATTAGAAATGTATAAATATATATTTATTGTTAATTTTTTATACTGTAATAATTTTAGCAAAATATTAATTGTAGCATTTTTGCATTTGTAGTAACGCATATTTAAAACTTTGAAGTATTCTTTGATTTTTTTGGGGGAAGGAAGGATATACAAAGAAGTGCTCTGTCAGCCAAGCAGTAATGTTGCTTAACAACTGGTAGTTTGACCTGGATTTGACTCCAGGTGAATGAGCTAGATGCATAGTTGTTTTCATAGTTTTCCTTATGTGGAATATAGATATGGGCCAGTTTCTGTTAGAAAGTCTTTCATGAAGACATTTTTCTCCTTTGGCAGATAGCCCTGATGTGCTTCACTATAATCAACCAGACAAAATCAAACCAAAAAGCAGCTTTTCTTTAAATTCAAATGTTAATTATTTAACATTATTTATATGCTTTAAATTATTTCAGATAGAAGTGTTCAATTTATAATAAAATTAAAAGCTTAGAGAAATCAATTATATAGGTACATAAACACATATATTTATATTCTGGTTTTAGCCATTTTAATAAGTACAATGGTTAATGCAAACCACAGTACTGATTAAAATGGCTGAAACATGCAGGCTGCTGTATTGTTGAACTTGAGTTCGAATCCCAGGGAAGGATTGAATGTTTTTAAGTATGGTGTCTGTCTGCAATGGAGACACTTAAATCAGTGATGAACCAAGTCATCTTAAAAGGCTTGGTGGTAGGGGAAGAAAGGTAGAAGACTCTTAGATGTATCCCCAGGGGTGTTCTCCATCAAAAATTGGGATGGAACTTTCTTATTATTAGGTACATAAAATTTATTACCCTCAGTGATATACCCGAGGAAATGTTCTGGATGATGACACAGCTAAATGGCCAATGGTGTTGGATATCCTCAACTAATGCATTAAATTGCAAGTGTCTAGCCATTTCCAGCTGCAGCAACAACAAAATGTACTTTATTATATTATTTTCAGAAGTTTTGTTCCATAGTAAATCATTCAGGAATAAAATGAATTTGGTTTAGTTGTTCTGTGGGTAGGCTTTATATGAACAACAGTCATATTATGAGATAATATTAGAAATTTATAATAAACAAAATTTAGACAGTATTTTTCCACCACGAAGTTTCAATAAATTATATTGCTATAACACAAGACAATTGAGAGATTTCTTCCAAATGAATGGAATGCTTTTATGAAATTTTCCCTTTTTGCTTTCTCTGAATCTTTTTCCTTTCTTTCATTCTTTATTTTTTTAAACCTTAGGAAATTTAAATATATATATATAT